>JAJJKD010000055.1:0-240673 GCA_022376535.1 Xylariaceae sp. FL0662B
GCGAGTTGTTTGCTTTGTTCGAAGTGCTGCTCATCTTAGCGGCGCAAATCTATGTGAGTGAATGGGATGCGCGACTCAAATTCCGCATGCAGCCTACCTGTTCTTATTCATGTTCAGAGTACTTTGCTCTTTATCCCTTTGTAAAAATTATAGGCAAATAATGATGTTGATTTGGAAACGTTGTGTGTGTGGCTTTATAAAAGAAAGACATATGAATGATGTTGCTGTTTCGTGGGTTGAGACTGATGTCCATCTCTGAAGAATCGTGTGCTTTATACTACGTTGCGCGATCTCAATGGAAGCTGTTGTTTCACACTATAACGTTTTTCAAGGGAGCCAATAGTCAGTTTGAACTATCCAGCGTATGTCCTTTGATGATCTAATATCCCTTTCTAACCCTTCAGGGACTCGCTGCCTGGTGTGACATCGCATCCCTTCCAACGCCCTTTATTGATGAATTCGTGCTCTGTAGAACCAAAAAGCCTCACTCACTGGGATATTGGGTCTGCTTACATTCAAATTCTTATACTACAGGCTACCGGAATGGTCTATAACCGGTAAGGAGGCTGGCTGACAAGGGCTCACATAGTGCCTTAAGGGATAACGTTTGGCGTGTAACCGTATTAGAGACACAAGTGTTTGGAAGTCGCATGTATTTGGTCGCATTGATTGTAATCAGCATTAGAACAAGTTTTTGCTACTGAGGTAGGTATTTCAAGTCCTCCCAGAGAAGAGGTTCGTAGAGGCGTGAAATGGAAGGTTTTACGCTTGTTGCAACCAAATTATTTGAGGCAAATTGTTGCCTTTACACCTTTGGCGAACTTCCATATTCATTTGGATCGATTGGTATTTAACTGAGAGTTTGGGGTTATACTATTGCGTTGCATTTTATCTTAGATCATACGCAAAGTTTCATCACTTCATCTACATAAACCACGTTGAAAATAAAATTTGCTTAATATGGATATATTCTCCTCAGTAGCCTCCAATATGTTGCCTGTGCCAAGAAGGCAGGTAAAATGTGCGCTTATTTAAATCAAATAGACCCATTGTTGAAGTTCATATCGAAAAGGGGTTAGAAGATTGTGCCCTTAGGTCCCAATAAGTACGCACCCCCTAACCTAGTAAATAGTAAATAAGAAATGCATCAAATCCCGATACAAAACCAGTATTTATATGAATGAGAAACTCTTCTTCCTTGGCGCGCCTACGAGTTCAAGGCTGTCAGAACTACCACGACGTCGTTTAGCGGCAGACTCGTTTGGGGATTTATGACGCTTGCGGATATGGTTGCTGAGATTGTCCTGCCGGGTAAAACTTTTGCCACAGCCTGGGTGAGTGCAGTTGAAGCGAAGGTCTGAATGTTTCTTTATGTGTTTTTGGTAGTAGGATCGACGGTTCTCCTTTTTCCCCGTAGGAGAAAAGTTGCAAAGTGGGCAACGCAGGTCATCACCCAGCAGCCCCAAACCGGGAGGCTTATCAGACGATGAAGATGAGGGCACCGATGTTGGCGGGGAAGAATCATTCGTAGATTTGATATCTTCTGTCCTGGGGCTTGGCTGGCCAGTTGTGAAGTCAGCGGTGATTTCGGAGTCCAGTGGTGACGGCGTTGTGAACCTCAATTCAGTTGGTGTACTATTGCTCTGGATTGGCAACTCTGCACTGTCGGGGGTGTCTAAAGTGTCATTATCACGGCCAGTAGCCTCGTCTATCCAGGCCGAAGTATCCATATCGATCTGTAATGAGCTTGTATTGATAGTTAGAGAAGGCCCTCGCTCAGTGCGACCACTGGGTTGACCCAGTGAGAAAACAGCAGTATTCGCAGGCTGAAAGTTAAATCCAGGTGAAACAGGATACAGGATTGCTGGCTGCGTGTGATGCGGATTCAAGTCGGCTTCACATGCGTTGTCATTGTGATTGAATTGAAATCGGCTGTCGTAACTACTGCTGGCACCATCTACTCGTCGATAGCCACTCGTGGATACATATTGTTGTCGATTTCGACTATGGGAAACGTGTTTTGAGGACTTAATTGATGATGAAGGTGAAATATCTGGTAAAGTCATTCCTGCTTGACTTATCGATGCCGAGGAGAGCTCTAATGGTGAGTTGAAGATTGGAGATGGATTCATGCTAAAGCCAGAAGAGCCGTAGAGCTCGCCACAGGTAATATTATTGTGCTGTACCCCTGCACTTGCTGGGAGTAGGGACGTATCTCCTATTAGTTCTACCTGTCGTGACGTATCAGGCATTTCTTGGGGATGGCGATCGATCGCTGATTTTGGTAACGTAGTGGCCGGAGCCGGGTTTGACCTTGGCCCACCGTGAGGTCCGACAAGGCTCCGGAAAGTATCTATAGGCGTCCGGAATGTCTGTCGGACCCGTTGCGTAAAACCCATCCGATCCCAGGCGCACCTTTTCTTCGAAGCCGTGCGGAATGTCTCGGTCTCGTGGCATGTCGGGCAGTAAAACTTTCCCTGAGAGAAAAAGTCGCAGTCTTTTAAGTGACGCAGCATATCTTTAACATTCTCGAAGCCTCTTTGGGGGCAATTCAACATGAGACAGTCGTAGGGTTGGAAGGGCTCAACATCCCTTTCAAGCAGACACAACTCGAGAGCTCTAGCATAGAAGCGACTTCTGTAACATTCATCTACTACATTTTCTCGAAATCTCGAATGTGAGTTAGCCTAGTTTCTTAATGGGCATATTAGGTGGCACACAAGCATGGCCGATCTCTGCCGTGAGATTTAGGTAGGTCCTCGGGGCCGTTCAGAGGAGCATATTTGTTATCATATTCGTAGTTCTGACTCAAGAGCTTTCCAGGAGTTTCAGGAACGTTTCCAACAGTGTCAAGCTCGAAACAGTGGCTCAAGTCTATAGAAGGATCGTCCATTGTGAGCTCCGTTTTCCGAGGTGGTGCGTGAGTGGGCTCGTGGGCGAATGTGCTCTCCCTCGTATCGATGGAATTGAGCAGAAGAAGAATGCTAGAAGATTGGTAGTAATAACCATCTAAAAGTCGCAACTTCGCCTTGTTCTATCCAAAATTCCTCTCAGGCTGAAGAGACAGTAGGGCTACCGTAGGGCTAGGTACCATACACTAGGGCATCTACATGCAAAGGACAATGGCACTTCCACTCTCACCGAGTTTTTGCACAACTCGAACGCGTATACAGGTCCCTTCATCCCTTATGCACTCAGATCACGCATCGATGTCAGCCGGGAGCCTTGAAGGGCCTCAGGCGGTCGGTTCCGCGTCGTTCCGCGTCGTTCCGTCGGTAACGTGATCTTTCGTGTCATGTTGAGTTCTAGATCTGATAATAAAATTGCCAATTAATGTTGAATTCATCAAGCCACTCATTTAAAGTGGATTAAAGGCAGCCGAAAGGCACTGAAACATCAAGGTGAAGATGGTTGCCTTGTGGTTTCTTCGCCCCACTCCCGGCCAAGGTTGTCATCGCGAAAGGGAATTGAAGGGATCAAGATGTATACCGAAGGGAATCCTTTGCATTGTTCAATTATGTTGATGACATAGTTGATATCATGTGCGAAGCCGATTGGCCATTTCGGAATGACAACGCCCGTATAAGTGTTGAAATTGTGAGCATAGTTCGCCTCCTCCGGAGGGCGCGAATCTGCCCTACGAGGCTCGTGTAGTGCTAACAAGGAGATATGTCGCTGACTAGACTAGAACGCAATTGGTGGATGTCAAATAGAGGGCAGATGGCAAACGAAATGGGAGTAAAATGCAGGTAACCCATGAAGAGCAAAGCCCTTAGAAATAAAAAGGAGAGCGTCGTGATCCCAAGGAGCCAGATATATATCTTAAATGCTTTTCTTCCACGGAGTAAGCAAACTTCGGCTCTCTCTTTGGGGGCGCTAGAAAAATCTATTTACAGTAAACCTGTAAGAGCCACAGGAATCTAACTTTAGCAACTCGATATGCACCTAGGTGAGATCAACACCACCCGAGCTCAGAGCCTTGTCCTTCTCTCGCAGAGGCCCCATCACAATCATTGGGGATAGTCAACGATAGCACGCAGTAGCACGTACTAAATCACTAATAAAATGAGGCTTATAATGCTATTGTTAAAACTACTGAGCCGTATGGTTGAAAAAAGGAATAGCGGTTAGCTATGTTATTCCACATTATATGAAAAAATGTCACAACGCAAGCCACCCTCAACTTCCGCCTTGTAGAAGCCTATCTCATTGGTTTGTACGATGCTCTAGTCATGTATATAAGACGCGGCTGCATACTGAGTGAGGGGTAATGGTCAGACTTGTAAGTAGGGGGCTGGCTCGCGGCCTTATAAAGGCGTTCAGTTAGGCTGAAGTTAACAGCGGCGAGTTAAGAGATGGTTGTCTCATGTGGAAGTTTTTATGACCATGTAAGTAGTCTCTTGTATCTGGCGTGAATTCACCCAGACTTAGACTTGCTTTTTATAAATCTTTGGGACTTGTAGATATAATATACAACTTCATTACCTTCGATTCAATTCTATAACCCTATCTTGTTAAGCAAGTCTTTTCAGTCATCCATAAAAAAGAACTTGTGTTAAGGCTACACCCTATCAGCTGGAGCGGTGACGTCGTTGAATGTTGAAGCCGTTTGTTCTCCCATAGATAATATGCTAGATAATCATTAACTACTGGTTAAACCCCGATATCTCTAAAGACACTGTGGGCTACCTGCGTGGCGATTTAATTTTACATTTTGCAGCTGCAAATAAATATCATAAAGAAATGCTCGAGCTATTTATCCTGTGCATTGGCGTCGACGCAAATATTTAAGACGTAGAGGGACGAACGGCACTGAACTGTGCTATCGCCCATGTTTCTATTGTGAATGCTTGCTTTCTTGTGGACACAACTGACTTGACCTCGGTAGCTTCTTTAATTTTCGAGTCACTGGAGACGACTACTGGTGATGATAGATGTTTAACGGTGACTAGAGCGTTGTTCAATTCTCTTACGCAGGCAGCCACATGTTAAATACAGGGTTAATGAGACTTGATTGACTTGAGGTTCAGCCATCTACACATGGAGGGAGACCTGTCATTATATACACAATGCCACGAGAGTCCCTGTAAATACTGTACCTAGTCCTTGACACTCAAATCAACACCACAGGGTTGGGAGATACTCAACAAGGCTTGGCTCAATTGTTATTCTTACCAGATTCCGCGATAGAAACTATTAAGTTCCCCATCACTGGCCATAGATGGATTTAACTACTGTCAATGACGTTTCTTCTTCTCGTCTCCTCGCAGCAGCGACGATAATTCTCAGAATGTGGAGTTGCCAACATCATGTACATATTTACATCCTGCTCTACGAAGTCCCGTCGTTTATATCAAAGTCATTGAAGACTCCCGTAACCCCGAAATCATATAATTAAATGCCGAGGATGAAGCAGGGATAGCTGCTTTTGAACAAGTACAAAATGAATATGAGTAGTCTTAGATGTAACCAGTTCCTATAACTTCGTTGCTGCAGTGGTGAAGTGGCGTTGACCAGCTAACATGTGGTGTAATATTAATAAGGCTGTGTACGGAATCATGTAAAAATACCTTAAAGATAAACGCCCATAGATAGAAATCTCGTGAATACGTAGTCAATAGGAACTGTGAGTTAAACAGAAATGTGATAGATCTTTTTACGACCCGCAGAGAGGAAAGGTGTAAAGATAATAGTTAATGAAAGAGACGAAATTACCTAGGTATATATTCATATCAAAATACCTAACCTTATAGACCCGCAGGCAAGCCTAAGTGTAATGCGATAGCCCTTTTTACGTTCAGAGTACTATTCCAATCTCTATCATCTTATCGTTTCTAGGACTACCGCTACATGTTTGAAGGCTTCATTGGGTGAGTATCTTGGTAATTTGAATGGTGCATTCTGGTTTAGGCTTTCTTGGTGTCTATGTATACCGTAGTATCGAATACTTAGTATAGACGCTTGAATTGAACATAAAGCTAGGAGAGAAGAAGTTTTATAGAAGAACAAACATAGTTTATATTCTCTTAAAGTTCCACCCGGACGTAAAATACACTACTGTTTAGGGGTGGCTGGGATAGAACTGTACAATCACTCAGCAAATTATTTATTACGTTCTTAAAGCACCTAGCACTAGTTTTTTTTAACGCATATTATTCAGATGAGCTTCAGTCGAAAGTGTTCTATGTCGTAGAAAGAATAACGCTTGATATAGATCCAATTTCTTAAGCAGGGTGGAGAAGCTTTAGGTATAGCTTATTCTAGCATTCAAGACTATCTAGACTCAATGGTAGAAACCAAAATATTCAAACACAACGATATATCTGTCGTTACCCTATTTCTCACCGAGAAATTTAATGGTGTCGAGGAATTTCACCGCATTGGTATAATCACGGCTTCGCCCCCCTGCAGTGCCATCCCTTTTGAGGCAGTTCACATTGGAAGCCTCGGCCCCGAAGGGCACGAAGGACACTCGACAATGACTTGATTTACAAGATCCCACCAACAAATCAATACAAGTGACTTCCTAAATCCTTGCAAAGATCGGTAATCCTAGCTGGCTACAGATATTGCGTGCATTGCCAAGACCTGCCAATTAGTATGTAACTCCAGGGCACCCACATCCAAATAGGTATGAAAGCGTCTTGGTGTATAGTTATTCCAGACATCCATCTTACTCCATTAAATAGACAAACTTGTGTAGGTATTTGTACTCGAAAATAAGAAATATCTCTATTAGCCGATTATGTTCTTGTTTGAGGAACATGCTCAGTATCGAGGGGGCAAGCGCCAGAATGTGCTTGGATACTGTCGAAATTACATGAGCTCCTGCTTCCTTCTGATATATGATATAACAGATTTCACCGAGTTATGTTGGGGTATTTTGCCTCCCATCCATGTTTACAGGGCGATCCTTCGCGTTAAGGAAGCGCTCACCTAGGCCAGCAGTTGTTGTCTCCAATCGGCGTACTCAGCGGCCATAGCTAGTAATCAACACAAACAGAGCCTTCAACCTTCTAAGTTTGGGCTAGGTAGTATATAGTTGCAGTAGGAATGTCACGATATGCGATTTGGATTATAAATCGGTCGATCGATCTCTCACGCGGAGGCGGAGAGTGCAAACTGGAAGAGACAGTGAGGGTATCATCGAAGGATCATGTAGCCGCGGCAGTGTATTCATAATATCGCCGCGTGCTTTCAACCAGGAGGTTCACTTGTTCGTGCTATGCGACTCTGATCCTTATTATTCATGTATTGTGTGACGTATTGACCAGAACAACTTTATCTTTCTAAACTCCGTAACATATCCCTCGTCATTCTCCACGATCGTGCCAGACTAATATGAGGCATTTTACACGAGTGCTCTTGTTAACCAGTCAAGCATCCCACTTCGGGCCAAATCCCATTCTTGATTGAAATCTCAAGCGAGATCACAACTTGAATCTAATGGCTGGGACAGAGGCGAATCAACCAGATTTTCCATTGACGCCCCATGTTGGCCACAGAACAAACGCTATTATATGGGTGCTCATAGCTCTCGCCACAGCCTTTCTCGGCCTTCGAGTATTCTGCAAGTTTAAGAAACGAAAAGGTCTCTGGTATGATGACTGGCTATTAATAGTATCATGGGTTAGTTATCGACTATTCAACATGACGAAAATGACCACTGTACGGGTACTGATTGTCTTCAGATTACCCTCCTTGCCGCCGGCATACTCTCGAGTGTCAGTATATATGTGGTATTCGGCGGGCTCGACAAGATTATGGATACAACCGAATCGAAACCAGACGGAATTATCCTCCTCAACTTCGTTGTAAGCAGTAACAAAAATGATATCTCTACCGTCTTGCGCCCCCTTATATAGGTTAAATGCGATACAATCTACATCTGTATTTTTGTTGTTGTCAACCGCATCCTCATCTTCTTTGCACAATGGACCCGTACTCTATCGTGCCGCCCTGGCTGCGGGTCCCTGCTTTCTCAAGTGCTACTTCGGATCAATTGAACGACGTACATTGCTAACATTGACTATGACAGATGGGATGTCTCTTCTTCCTCGGCGCAGCATGGAGTAAGACATCGTTTGCGATCACGTTGCTTAGGATCGCTAAGCCTAAGATCAAAACCGCGCTCTGGAGTATCATCATATCCATGAATATCGTCGTCTCTATTAGCGTGATTATGCGATGGGCTCAATGTCAACCGTTCAGAAAGACCTGGGAACCGCATGCGGAGGGAAACTGCCTGGATAGGGATGCCATCCTCGGGTTCACCATTTATGCTGGCGGTAAGTCCACAAGATATAAAGCATGTATTAAAAGACTGCTGACGTTTCACTGCTAGCATATTCCGCGCTTATGGATTTTGTTCTGGCTTTTATTCCATGGCCCATCATCACCAAGCTACAGATGCAAACGAGCGAAAAGATCGGTATATCTGTCGCGATGAGCATGGGTGTCTTGTAAGTCCGACAGTCTCAGCAGAGTTTGGCTCGTCGTCTGACAGCGTTTACAGCGCCGGGGCGACGGCAATCGTGAAGTGTGTGAAGCTCAAAGTTCTAGTGAGCGCCAGTCTTACCAGTAAGAAAAACGTGTACCTCCTATTCGTCACGAAGGTTCAGGCAGCTGACCAAGCTCTCTTCAGATGATCTCTTTGATCTATCGATATGGTCCGTGGCAGAGATCGCCACCACGATAATGGCGGCGTCGATCCCAGTGCTCCGGACACTAGTCCGCGAAGCGACAGGGACAAACGGGCGCCCTAGCTGTCCTGTCGTATATATTCGAGATAAGTCGCGAGTGATCATCCCCAGGGCTCGGGAGAGTAGCAATGGGACCGCGACGGAGAATACCGCATCGACCAAGCGGGAGTCGAAGCCAGCGAAGTCATCTATAGACTTCGAAAGTGACAAAGCTGCTCTCAACACGCCCGATACTGGCCACCAGATTGAGATGATGGAGGAGGTTCATATCCAATTTACGGATAGGGAATGTAATGAGAGTCCTAGTATTGAGTTAGGTACGGTGGCTCGATCGTATCATCGATGGGTCTGAAGGAACTTGTAGCCAGGCCATGTCTCGGAAGAGCATTTATGACGTATGAAGTGAGCTCTGGGCCTTACTGAGCGTTGCCATGAAAGACTTGGGGTGCTGGATGCGGATGGATTCTCGAAATTACTGGTATACGTATATCCGGGATTCCTTTGGGTTGATAGGTATGTAATCCTCCGGCATCTTCCGTGCCTAGAGCTTGTTTCTCTTTAGTCTGGAATAATTTATTCATCTTGCTACGAATTTATCACCAGAACTATGTATACACACGTACGCCACGCCCCTAGATTAGAGTGAAGGTAAGCGTACCAGCACTTTATAATATGTGATCAGCTTAGAAGCTCATGCGTATATACAGCTAGATTATATTGCTTTTCTTACTGGCTGAGACTACCAGTATCTTGACTCGGACATGAACTTAAAGCAGGGTATGGTTAGTGAAATAATTCAAAATATCACTGCTCTAGGTATTGCGGAAGCTTCAAAACTTAATATATCATAGGAACTTCTTGAGCCGCTCATCTTAAATAATTTTTACAATCTATGCTTCTATTTCTAACTAAGTTCTTATGGCATGATTATCAATAGCTTGTGTATTCCTGTGGCCCACTATATTACTTAACTCGTCTCTGTAATCCGTAATGATCTTTTTTTAAATCATTTCAACCTTGTATTGATTTCGTCGACCCCACAAGATCGAACCAGTTATTGGCCGGCTGCTTGCTTGTCTGCTTCTACCGAGCCCTGTAGTATGCCGGTTCAATACTACGTAGATTTTCTAGCCCCCAGTTTATGTTAATTATCTTATCAATCAGTGAGATTCCTACTCTGATCTCCGATGCTTTCCTTGAACTATCCAGGCTGCTACG
Source organism: Xylariaceae sp. FL0662B (assembly GCA_022376535.1). Classification (NCBI taxonomy): domain Eukaryota; kingdom Fungi; phylum Ascomycota; class Sordariomycetes; order Xylariales; family Xylariaceae; species Xylariaceae sp. FL0662B. Next base: position 9,921 of record JAJJKD010000055.1, read on the forward strand.
ATATAAAGATCATCAACCCAGGCTCAATTACCCTTTAATGTATCTCATTTGGTATCCAGTCGTTCATCTCTTCTTTGTCTGTATGAGTTAAATATGTAAGTAGAGACGGTAGGTCGAAATATGTTCAACGAGTGTTTATGATATGTTTACAGAATGATGAGAACTTACGATATATATGTGGTAGCAGATATATTCCATTACAAAGGAAAGATACTTCGTAGAATATATAGGGATTGCTAATTAAAGATAACTAACGCCAAGTTACGTATACCTAATTACAGAGGCAGTTCAGCTCCACAGGATGATCCTTTTGCTTTTGGTTCGGTGAAGAACTTTTGAAAGGATTTAAGCGTTGTCAAAGGGACCGATTAAGCTGTGTATATCACCTTCAGTTCAGAACTCTATTTTCTATATAGCAAATGGTAATGCAGAGTCGCTCGATTATCACTTGGCGCTCCCTGCAACTCTTACATATATCCTTCTATTGCCTATCTTCTCGTTGTGGCTCTTTACCTTTGAGTATCCACTGACCCTCCTCTTCTAATCGCCATCATGCACCTCACAACCGTGGTTGCTGCTATCCTGAGCTTCGCAGCTCTGAGCACCCAGACTTGCGCCAAGGCCAACGAGTACGCTTCGACAGACTGTAACCAATCAACATTTGAACACCATTGCTTTACCGGATACAGAGACATCACCAGTAAGCTACTTCCAGATTCAGTGACCTCATTCTCGGCCCCTTTTCCCCCCCCTAATGAGCACAAATCCTTGACTATCAGGCGTATTCAAAACCTATGGACCATAGGTTTTAGAACGGCCGATTTCTTTTGCTGAGTACGTTTCGCTCGAGATGATGGAAGAAGCTGACTTCACATTGCCGCTAGTGGACGACAAAACCCACTCCGTGTATCTCGGGACACCGGACGATGACATGTACAAGTGGCAGGGATACTCGGGGAAGACCAAGAACGGAGGCGATTGCAGCGGTGATTTTTTGGGTGATATGCCGCACCACGGGTGCAACCTGTTGAATTTCAGCTTTAAAAAGAGAGTTAAATGCGTGCGCTTGTGTATGATGAGCGCATCTGCTAAGAAGGGAGATGGGTATTGGGCTTGCAAATAACCTAGCATTTGCCCGGTGTTATGTCAGGCTACAATTACTAAATAAAGTTTATTGATGAGTTTTTGGTGCATTCTTGCCGGTGTTGAGACTCAGAAAGCTGGCATGGCATTCGAGGATATCTCTGCTATAAACGTTATAAAGAAACATCTAAAGAACTATTCTACCTAGTTACCATATAGGTGCCCACTAGGGAAAAGTTATATATATATATATATCAAACCACTGAACTACAGTTTACTACCAAACTAAGATAAGTTGAGGCTCATATATGTATAACAACATGGACTAGACATATCAAAACGCGCCAGCCACGAGTCTAAAACAACTTCTTCGTGAACATCCCTAAAGTGATTTCGACAAGCTCTAGGGAATAATAAAGCTCAACAACTAGCTGGTTATTGGTAATCTCTACATACCCGTAGAGCTAAACCCACATTGGAGAGTTGGGCGGACTTACGCTCGAGAAGAGTACCCCTAACGAAATTAATATGGGTTTGAAGGAGGTACTATTACACATAGCTCGTCGTTACCACGGCGAGATCCAAATTGGATTGCCAAATCTGGGAAGTTCGTGACGTTCTAACCAATGAGAGAGCTACGGGAACGGTCCAAGCCTCGCTAAGCTGGGTATGTACTGTATGTAGCTCTGATGACGCATCTGTCCGCCAACGCATTTTTGTCTAGCAGCCGGCTACCTCTGGGGCTAATTGACTTGGTATCTCCCAATACCTCGTATGGATAGACGTTAATAGCCTTGGTGAGCTATTCGAAATAGGTGGACACGTACATAACGATACGAAGTGCGGCGCTTACTCAAGGCTAGTCATTGTAGCGGGTTCAAGAACCCATGTTAACTTTGTCGGGATTCTCATTATTGACTATTGGCGTCGTCCTGGGACAAGCTACCTTCCCCGTATCTATGTACCCGCCGGCTAGCTGCACGCATCTTGCGTGAACGCTATCCTGTATGCAGTATACAATCGCAAATCCAACACACCCAATGTCCGGAACCGATCCTTTTATACAACCATGCCTCTTATTCGCCATACTGGAAAATCATGCATCCTCCATAACCAAGTCCGGGTCGACCTCGGTACCCAAGTCCCGGTCTTCCAAGAAAGTTCGTCCGAGGAGGGCATCGGGAAGGTAATCCTGCTTTACCTTGCCGTCCTTATAGTTAGGGTTATACTTGTACTCCCTTCCGTATCCCAGCTCTCGCATCAGCTTCGTTGGCGCATTCCGCAGATGGATCGGCACCGGCAAGCCCGCCACACCCGGTTCCCTCAATGCCGCGAAGGCGTTATTCAGGCCCCTGTAGGCGCGCGTGCTCTTCGGCGCGAGAGAGAGCGCTACCGCGCAATGAGCAAGGGGTATTCGGGCCTCCGGTAGGCCGATCTGTTGCGTTGCGGTATAAGTGGACGTGGCTAGGCTGAGAAGCGAGCTGTCTGCCAGCCCGACGTCTTCGGATGCGATGACGACCATCCGCCGCGCGATGAACAAGGGATCTTCGCCTGATTGTAGCATGCGAGCTAGGTAGTATAGCGCGGCGTCTGGGTCGGAGCCACGCACGGATTTATGGAAAGCTGAGATGGTGTCGTAATGCTGATCGCCTGCCCGGTCGTAGACAAGCGTTTTGGTTAGCGATGATTTTATATCCTCCTTCGTTATTCCTTCTTTATTAGCTAGAGACATAGCTAGTTCCAGCAAGTTCAGCGCTATTCGTGCGTCACCGTCGGCAAATTTAGCTAGGTAGGTCATCAGTTCCTCGTCAAGGAGCGGAGATGGTGGCGATGAAGTCTGGGAAACCTCCGCTTGTATAGCCCGCGACAATATCCGTTGAATATCTTCCGTAGTCAACTTCCCCAATGTGAAGGTCCGGCATCTCGATAATAGCGCGTTCACGACCTTGAAGCTCGGGTTCTCGGTGGTCGCCCCAATCAACGTGATGGTTCCCGCTTCAACAGGCCTTAGAAAAACATCCTGCTGCACCTTTGAGAAGCGATGTATCTCGTCGCAGAATATGATTGTTTTCCGCCCCGTCAGTGCTAGCTCGTTGGCGGCATCCGTGAAGATCTTCTTACACTCTGCTACGCCAGAGCTAGTCGCGTTCATCTCAATGAAGCGTGATCCGACCATGTGCGCTATGCATCTTGCGATGGTAGTCTTGCCCGTGCCAGAGCCTCCCCATAATATCATAGACGGTACGCGGTCTGATTCTATGAGCGATCGTAGGACGCCGTGTGGGCCGACTAGATCCTGTCCGAACACATCGTTCAAGTTCTGCGGTCGCATGCGCTCTGCGAGGGGCGCTGCTCGGTTCGTCTTGGTCCTCTTCGCCACCGGACCCGTCTCTGCGGGCAATTCATCCTCCGTCTTAACACCAGCCTCGTTCAGCGGTGAATCGTGTCCTGGCCCCTCATCGAACGTACGTTTAAGGGCGCCATTTGGTTTCGCTCCGCCCGTTACACCGTTGACCAGAGGAGTCAGAACTTTATTGGGTGTTGCCTGTCGTTTTGAGGATGGAGTTTGGAAGAAGCTCGAAGCCGGGCGTTTCTGCGACGCTGCTAACATGGAGCCGTGGCTTTGCGTGGGAGGAGGAGATGAGTTGAAGGAGCTTTCGAGGACAAAGTTTTCGCATCCCGAATCGAGGTGGTCGTTGATTTTTACAGATTGGACTTGCTTACGGCATGCTGGACATTCAACCATTGTGATGTTGTTTGCTTTTTGATGGAGGCGGTACTTCGTAGAGACGGAAAAAGGAACATTGAAGCTTTGCAATTTGGTTGTTGAATCAGTTGATTCAAGGACCCACTAGGTTAACTGGTAAACTCGGTTTTAGACGCGAAACCTTACAATTATTTAGCTTATGACGCGCCGTGAATATGTACCTAGGTAGTGCATGTGGCCCGTGTATCAATTAGAGCCGTCAATTCAATTGATGTTTCTTCGGACTTATTAAGTACCTACCTGGTACATACATAGCTTCTAGGTACTTAGGTACCGTGTTGATTTCGGCTACCTGTGTAAACCCTCGAGATGAGCTCCTTTTCTAAACTGGCTATCCAAACACGCAGTCTGGCGATGGCGTGTTGCATTGATTGACGACCAATCTAATCTGTAGATCCTGCGTACATCAGAACCCAAATTAGAGTACCCGTACGTAGATGCTGAGGCGAAGAGCACCTTAAGTGGCTGCCCCCTTATCGACCGGGTATTCGTCACGGAAGCGAAGGGACTATTCATGCGTTGAATGCTTTGAGGGCATCGGGTATCGCTTTACTACCACTTAAAAACATCTATACAACTCTGTGAAAGCCGCCGAATTTCACCTTCTTCTCGTCCTCGTCCTCTTAGCTGGCCGGGGTTCCGCCACTTCAGCCTCGCTGTCCTCCTCGTCCGATTCGATATCTTCGTGATCAACATCATTCTCATCTAGTTCTTCTTCGGCTTCCAGAGGATCTTCGTCATCTTCCTCCTCGCTTGCTTCTTCGTCGTCTTCCGAGTCATCGTCAATGATGCCATTCGTAACGGGTAGTTCGTCACCACCATCAATATCCATTGTCCCATTGGCCATCTCTGCCTCACTTTCCTCTCCCTCCACGTAGACAACGCCGTCTTCTTCGTCGTCCTCATCGGGGTCCGTGTTGCGTCGCATCCCCCGACGTAGCTCCATTTGTGCCTCTAGTAGATCAAGTTTGCCTTTCAAGGCCAATAAAGAGTTGAGACCTCTTGATCGTTCCTCTAATACTCGGTGCAGCTCACTCAACCTCTTGGCCAAACCAGGCTGAGTTGCTAATGTGCCTCCATGCGCAACCAGTGTCCACTGCACCCAAGTCATTAGGCTACCGGCTCGTCCCGGGCGCCTGTGCATTCGGGCAGCAAGCTTGGTGAGCAGTGTTCCTGCAAGAGTGGAGTCGAGCCTTTGAATGGTGTTTCGGACTGTGGCGAGGTCGGTGGTATGGAGGCAGGATTCTAGTAGATCTGCATCGTCGGTACGGAGAGCTTGGGATAAAACTGTTCCCAGGGATGAAGAGCTGGGGGGAGCAAGAGACCGTCCGGGCGCGGCAAGAGCACTGGATTGTGCAGATATTGCTGTAGGGACATCGATAGTATCGTGCGCGCGGGCAAGCTCGCCTAATGTAGGTTGTGCAGGTTCCTGATCTGACTCGCCATCGGTTGGCATATTAGGCGAGGGCATGTCAACATCCAAACCTCCATTGTTGTCCCGCTGTGTCTGTTCGCTTTGTGACTTAGTCTGGACTTGTCCTGCCTCATCGCCCGGAGTTATCCCACTACTTTCTTGTCTGGATACTCCATTGTCCTGTTCCTCGTCTGAAACTTCGTATTCACTACTGCCCGAGTCGCTAGAAATCTCGATCACTTGCTCGCTAGGGATGCCATCTTCCTTTGAAATATCGGGTACGGAGACTGCTGTCTCGGACTCGTTGATGGTGGCTCTCAGAGGTTTCTTCGCGCTCTGTTTAACAACAGGCTGGGCGATTTTGGTTGGCGGTTTCCGTTTGGTAGACATTGTGAATGATGATACAAATGCTCAGAAGGGAAGCAGTGAGCTCACAGACAGGAAGGGGGAATAATGACGTAAAGATTTGGTTGTGTCCCTTGCTCTAGGTGCACGCCTTCGTAGTTAATTATTAGAGGGTGAAGGCGCTATGTTGAGAGCATCTATCACTTCGTACACAGGCCTTCAATTGAGACGGGCAGACGGGGTGGATGGGCAACTTTTTTTTCTTCTGATAAACCATTTCCATTTACGATAGGCTCCAAGGTTTTTCCCGCCGTTTTAGGGCGGGTCACCTAGGTACCTAATAATGCACAAATGGACCCAGCTGATTTATGTAAAAGAGAGCACACTGGCACGTGCCAAGCCATCTTTGCACCTGGCGGACAGTTCATTTAGGTACCATGTAGGAAGGTACAAGGATACTAACGAGTACACATATAGTTCAGTACATCCTTACCTAATCTACACGGAGATACGGACGGTACATAGATACCTGGTACTAGTAGGTACCTCTCCGCTCAAGGAGCGAGTTCCACGTCTCGGATTGAGCGGAGACTCTCCCAAGTCCACCATATTTTCGATACCGCACAGCTTCTATCTACCTAACTCGAGCCTCTTAGATACCCGGATCATCGAGTACTCAATATGGGACTCGTACGTTGAAACGAAAACGGCCTCGTATAATCCATCGACCACGACACCGGTATTTGTACGAGGCTTTGATAATACCTACGTATAATGAGCGTCCGGCAGTCCTTTACAAGTCATGTGATGCAATTGTGGCCAAAGAAAAAAGCTTCCATGAGTCAACGATGAAAATGTTTGCCTCACGCCCCCGGGTGAAAGAAGCATCCGACAGAGGCGGGCTGTGGCTGCAATCATTTCAAAAGCGCCAGGGTTTCGAAAAACACGACGCGTCATGATTGGGTCGGTATCGACTGGCCGCCCAAAGCTCATTGTGCGCTCGGCCTCTGATTGGCTGTCGGTATCTAGCTCGTCAAATCTATTTTGCCCGTTGAAGCTTCAAGCAGCAGGCTAGGTACCTATCTTCTCTATGTATCTCGTCAGCAGCACTGTCCACTTGATAAGAGGATGCATTGGATCTATGCGAACTCTATCGCTGGAGAGCAGAAATAAATGGAGGGAGATTCATCAATTCCAGTCTATCTTCAAAGTGCAAGGAAATCGTGGCTATCTGTCCTAGCAGCCCAGCAGCCCAGCCATTTTCAAACTGATCCATGCTTCAAATCAGTGTGCCATCCATCCTTGTCTCAAATGACCCCACATACATATTTCCCATCCCGTAATTGGCCACGTTGCTCTTTGTTATATTCGCACGCGGGGGTGTCTCTGTCACTACCCCTGTGGCAAGCCCCAGTGACGGCGAACGGTGATTTCGAAACTTAGGAAAGCGCGTTCTACAAATAGGATGTGGCCCCAATCCAGAAATTTTCGCGACGGAAAAAGGGACCTCTGATTTCTGAGATCTTTTTTACAACCCTTCCTCCTATTTCTCCCTTCCTGCCCAACCAACCCCCCTCTTTCTAATCCCTCGTAATATTCCGAATCACCGACACCGCCTCGCAGCCCTTTAAAATAACAACCACACGAGCGCGCACCACACACACCATCAGAAGGTACCAAGGTACCTTAACACTTTTTTTTTTCCCCCTACGTGCACGCTGCTCATCAATTGTCAATTTAGTTTTTTTGGGCTTTATTCCTCTTCGGTCCATCGCCCAAAACGGCAATATTCAACCATCATCGCGACTCGCACCGCTTTGACCACCTCACCCTAAGGTACGGTAACAATACGCCTCATCGTGCCTAGTAACATCCGTTGGTACATCTGTTTGGTCTGATTAAGTTCAACGCACCAAACGCCGGTTTGACTCTCGTCGCAAACGCGCATCTTCACTCGCGTTCGTATTCACGGTGCCGGCCCGGTCATTTGATTTGCACTGCGTACATTTGTCGTTTCCTTCTCAGGTCACACCGTCTCTGGCCATTTTATTTCGTCCTCGAGCCTTGCGAAATCTTGCACATCTAGACCCGGGACTCGAAACAAGCAGTTTCGTCTTTGATTAATCCCCAGTCGCAAGGTAGGTAAACAAAACACATCTCATTGACATCTCATTTTCATTTTCATTTCTCCTACAACATCTTTCCCTTCCTTCCCCTATGCAATTTTATTTTTCCCCCATCCGAGGGAATAGCCAGGTGTCAAGCCGGTGCAGGTCTTGTTCATTGGCTAGGCTGAGGTCCGCAAACACAACCCCGTCTCCTCCGGGTCTCTTCAAGCCATCAGAAGCTCCGGACAACCCATATCACCGGGACCAAAGGACCCACGTCTGCGCCCCGACCGTCCGACCGCCGGTCGACAAAGTTAAGGTATTTAGTGCCTTAATTCCGAGGCATAAACACAAAGGACGAATTTGGGGAATTTTCCTTCCCTGTCTTGGTCGACGCACATACCACCTTGTCACGGTCGCAGCTTACACACTCGTCATTAGAGACTCCTGTCGCGACTGCCTGCCTTCCTTCCTTCCCACCCCAACTTCTCCCCCCCTGTAGCAGCCAATTTCGCCCGATAAGAAAACACGCGACCAGGACGGGCTTGATAAATAGCCCCAGATGCGCCATCCGCACTGAGGCCCGTCCTTCTCGACCAGATATCTCTCCCAGCCCCTCCTCATTGGCCAGCCACCCCCTTCCCCGGCATCTTTCTCAGACAACTGTCGCATTTCGCAAGGCTGGATAGAGCAGGGCAGAATAGAGCAGAGCAACCATACATTTACCGCATACCCATCGTCGCGCGCCAATGATCGATTGTGTTTTGATTGTGATTAGGACTCCGTTTCTCTTTTCGCATTAACGCGCCATTTCGCATCTTGTCCACATTTGTCGCCGATGCACAGTTTTATATTCTTTGATGCTAATCATTAAGTGTAGCCACAAGCGCGAGACACTCGCCGCCCATACTGAACCCCTCACCGGCGGGACGAAGTATTATCAAGGTGTGTAGGCATCTCTGTCTTAAGATCGCTTCCCTCCCATCGCCTACATGTTCAATTTCCTAGTGCATTCTCCCCTGTCTACATTTATGCGGCGCATTGTTGCGAGCGCTCCGACTCTGATTGCCATAACATTTGCTAATCTGGTACTTTGACAGGCCTCATTATCAAGTTCATGCCACTAGGTCAATCTCAACATACATCGATTCCTTAGTGTCGCCTCAGCCGGTTATCTCTCGATTGAGCTTAGTAGATGGCAGTCATGGCAACTGAGCAACCGCAAAGTGTGTCACGGGAGCAAAAGCTCGCCAGTCCTACGGTGGATGAAATGGCTGTTGATAAGCCAGGTACACAAATGGTCAATGGGTAAGTGGGCGCCCATTCCGTTTGTCATGCGTAAAGTTCAGCAGACTAATATCAAAATTTGGCGAAGGCATACGAAGTTGGACGAAGATAAACCCAAGTCTGATGAAGCCCCTGTCATGAATGGCAAAAGTGAAGCAACAACAGAAAATGCCCAGGATTTGCAGAACAAACGCGCATTCGCCGCTAACAGCGATCTCCCTGAGCAAGCGTCATCAAAGTCAAACCCCGAGCCGCCGCCCGCTGCTGATACCGAGATGGCTGATGTGAACGGAAATTCGGATAAGACTTCTGCCAATACAGATCGTCCGCCAGCAGCCGACACACATAATGCGGAGGGTGCCGATGGCCCAGCACCTGAGAAAGTGTCTTCGACAGAACCTACGTCAACAGCACACGATTCTGCAGCGAATGGACCCGTTTCCGAACCTACTGTAGATTCGATGGACGTGGATGTTTCTACGGAGCGTCCTGATCTGACATCCAGTGCCGAGCATGTTAATAGCACCCAAGACACATCTGCTGTTAGCGATGCGCCGGTAGTTTCGTCGCCTCAAGATCTGACCCACCCTTCTACTGATCTCTCCAAATTAGATATCAAGGCTACACAGCAGGACACATCAAATTCACAAGACACTCCCATGGTCGACCCACCCGTGTCGCCAGCGAAGGTCACTCGTGAACGGGAGGAGGATGCCGACGAAGAACGAGCTCCAAAACGAGCAAAGACAGAGGAATCAAATGAGCAAGTGGCTGATTCGTTAGTGGTTGCGAGTGGCTTGTCACCTGCCCCAGTACAGACAGGTGAACCTTTGGATGATGGTCCAAACGACCAGGTTATCACTCCATACCAGAACAAGCAAATCAGAGCTGCCTTAGCAAGTATCAAGAAAACCAAGAATGGTGGGAACTTCAGGCAGTCCGTGGAGAGGCTGTGGCCCGGACTTTGGAATGATTACAAAATGAAGGTTGAAAATCCGGTCGACATTTCCCTATTCGAATCAAAGCTTCGTGAAAACAAGTACGCAGACTATGCGGCTTTCAAGGCGGACGTTCGATTGCTGTACGAGAATTCTCTTACGTTCAATGGTCCGCAGAATATAATTACCCGTGCTGCAAGCATGGTGCGAGATTCGATATTCTCGAAGTTGCCGGAAATTTCCAATATGGAGGAGCCCGCTAAGCTTGAGAAGGGCAAAGCACAGCCAACTCGGCATGTCGAATCTCGTGGAGCTACCCAGCCCCGCCGCCAGTCACAAGGGCGTGCCGCGAGCCCGAAACAAAAGCCATCTCAACCCGCACAATCCGGACCTCCCACGCCTGCATCAGCTTCAGCCCCCGCTTTTGCGATTCCGCCCAACGGCATACCTCAGATCCGTCGCGACTCAACGCGAGAAGACAATGACAGGCCGAAGCGGCCAATACATCCTCCAAAGAGTCGTGATCCTGACTACGCCTCGAAGGCGAACCGAAAGAAGAAGCTGGAACCTGAGCAGCGTTTCTTCGAGTTGGTCTTGGAGGAAATCAAGAAGGGCAAATACTTTTCGTTGAATCAGTGGTTTATGTCTCCCGTCGATCCCGTCGCGCTGAATATCCCAACCTATTTCAGCGTCGTCAAGAAGCCGATGGACCTCGGTACAATGACGCAAAAGAACTATGAAGGCGAATACAAGACTTCCAAGGACATCGAGAAGGATATGAAACTAATTGCTCACAACGCCGAGCTCTTCAACGGCCCGGAACATGAGGTTACTAAATTGGCAAAGCAGCTGGAAGACTTGTTCAAGTCTGAGATGGCGAAGAAGGACCAGTGGATGGCACGACATTATCCCCCGGAGGCACCATCTGTGACGCATGCAGCGGTGGTTAGTCCCGAGCGGAGCACACACGGATCGGATGAAGAGAGCGAAGCCGAGGCTGACGAAGATGGTAGTGAGGCAATCCGTAACCTACAGGGTCGTTTGGATGAGGAACAAGATAAATTGAATACTCTACTAGGGTCTAAGAAGCCGGATCTGACTATGATCGAGATTCAGCAGCAAATGGTTTCGATGCTGCAGCGGAAACTTGTTGAGGAGAAGACCAAGTTCCATGGCGAAGAGAGAAAGCCAAAGGCAAAAAAGAAGCCCACTAAGAGCAAGCCGAAGGCCGGGGCGACTGGTGGTGGCAGCTCAAGTAACAAGAAAGCATCAACTGGAAATGCCTCCAATACCAAAAAATTACCTAGTAACAACAAGAAAGCAGCGCCAAAGGCACGCCCGGTCGGCTCTCTCGAAAAGGCAGTTATTGCAGAGGGTATTAATGAGCTTGATGGCAACACTCTTACCAAAGCAGTGGAGATAATCAAGAAAGATACTGGCCAGAATGTAAGTTGTTGCCCCCGTAGTATTCATTCGCTTCGCCGTATTAGTTGCTGGCACATTGTTTTGACTCATCATATGGCTAACCCCACCGGGTGTAGGAGAATGATGAAGGTGAGATGGAGCTAGATATAGATGCTCTTTCCATGGATGCCCTCAGGAGACTTTACGATCTCATTCATAGATCAAATCCCAGTATTCGGTCCGCTCTTGAGAAGAAGCCGGAGTTCAGCAGTCAGGCAGCTGCCGAGCCTGAACCAAAACCGAAGTCGGTCGCGCCTCCAAAGGCGAAGAAGAATAAACCTATGAACAAGCATGAACAGGAACGAAAAATCGAGCAGCTCCGTGAGCTCAAAGCACAACTTCAGCGCCACGGCAGTGGAAGTCAAGAGCCTCTACCTAGTGGCGAAGCCGAGGACAACCGACCTGCGGAATCGAGTGAGGAAGAGAGCGATTCCGAAGAGGAATAGAGATACGATACTCAACATTTTTCTACCGGCGCTTTTTCCAAGTGCGTACATCCCGTACCGCGATTAATTGTCTCAGGAGTCCCATCAATCAATACCTTCTTGATTTAGACGGTTGAATCAGTGGTCCAGAGCCTACCGCCGGGGCACCAGGACGTGGAAATGAATGGTCAGCATCCCTGTATTGTATGATTATTGTTCCCTCTGAATACTGGCATGCGGTGGGCTTTTTTCGAGCACGGGGTTAATAACCCCTTTATTGGCACTAGACGATGAGGCACTAGTGTCCTGCAGAAGATGCGACGGTGAATTTCGGCGGTTGGTACGCTGCAGACTTGATCCAGTGAGCTCTCTGCCGCCATAGCTGAAGTTAGGGAACCGGAAGACGATGGATTACAATAAAACGGAAACTCGTGTGACCATGAATCTTTCGCACGTGTTCATGATTTCTTTTTTCGCATCGTAATACGCGGCGGCGGTCGCTTCCGGACTAGAGTCGAATGTGTAGTCATTCGGATAGGTCGCCGGTCAGGTCTTCGTTTACCTCGCCACCTCAATCCAACGTTGGCTACTGTGTAGCTACGGCTTGCTCCAGGCTCCAGCCACCAGCTTGTAGAATACGTATCGTCGACGGCGGCTCGGACTTGATCGATAAGTAGCCAGTCAGGTCGTGTTGCTTGCAGATGCGTATGCGTAAACACGCTGTGCCTTTGGTGCGATAACCCCCAGGCCGTGCCCGCTGCCCACACGCATGATCATGAGCTGACGCCGTAACCATAATGCCGCTTTAGCCTATTCGGCTAAGGGTCTGTCTGTCAGGCACCTCTCAGCTAGAAGGCAGCCATCGGCGTCCAATAGAAGAAAAACCACGATAGTGACGTTCCGTGGACACGTAGGTATCGTAATCTAATGCGTTTCCCCCTCATGTGTCCATGTCATTCATGATTGTCCGTGGTGAATGAGTTATGGGATCAAAGAGATGGTGACGACTTGGGCCAAAGACGATGGAGAGATGTAATGTAATATGTGTGTCAACACATCTCATTTTCTTCTCCCCGACGTGAGGATAATCGAGGCCCATAGTTATCCACTGTGCAGTGGTGTTAGTTAGGGCTTTTTGCCGACACAGAGGGTAGCTTACCTTCCTACCTACCTACCTGTCTTCGACAAGTCTGGAGGTCTGGTGAAGAAGAAGTTAAGTTAGTCACATACCTAGGTATATGCCCGGAAGTAGCCTCTGGGGGACAGCCAACTTTATGCAGGAGATCCTGAGTCATCCATGGATGATGGGATAGAGTAAGGTTGATTCCATGGCTGTCTGCGATGCTCGGGTGGTTTTCAAGATGCTGTCGATGGTGCAGGTGGGTGTCTTGTGGGTAGGTTAGTACAGAGACGCGTAGGACGGAGGGAAGAAGAGGTAGGTTAGGTAGGTAGGTAGGTAGGTAGCAAAGTTTGCGTTTTCTGAACCAGTCAGTCAGTCAGCTGGGCGGGCTTGTTTGCGCGGCAGATGGGAATCAAGGTTGTGGCGTTAAGTTTAGATGAAACTCAAGACCGAGGCGGTGACTGGGAGCAAGCCGATGTCGATAGACAATCAACTGTTCAGGACAACCCGTACATGGACGAGGTCTTATTCAGTGAATCAGGGTGCTAGTACATTAGTTAATACGTAGTTAGGTACTGTATATGCACCAATATCTTGCTTGGTGGTAGTCATTATTATGTACTGGTAGGTTCCGTGACGCCAGCCTGTTGTTATCTATATATAGGTATCGCATTGCGGGTTAACACGTGTGACCTCGAGATTCTTCGAAATGCCATGCTCCGTCGTCCAAAGACTCGAGTCATGCATGGTGTTCCTCGTAGGTGTGTTATCTGTTGCGGCTCTGCAGATCGCGACAGAAAGTATCTCCATCATGTAGATCAGTTAGTACTCATGACATGCACACGATATAATAACAATACGAAGGTAGGAAAATATAACTACCTCCATTAGCCAAGTCTATTGTCACAATTGCATACTTAGGTACCGAAAACAATAATAGTGACTACGGCTGTTAGTTCATGTTGGTTAGGTTCCCCTGAGATAGTATCTGACTCACAACTGTTCGCAACCGGTTTCTGGGGCCCGAGTCACTAACCAAACAACAAACTTATGACAGCAACAAAGAAATCTCGATTATAAAACCCCTAGGACCTCCTCCAGACCTCCCTCCCCCACAACTAAACCCATTCCTACCGAACAGCACAACTACCGCTTAAAGTTAGCGTTTTCGTTTCTCAAGTGCAAAGTGAAAATGCAGAGCTCCTCGCCGTTCTTCGAGCGCCTACCTCCAGAGCTACGCAACATGATATGGAAGTTGGCACTGCCGGATGATGTCCCGGAAGTATGCCTGCCTGAGCAGCCTATACAAGTCGGCATCGGTACTGGAGCGCTATTCGTGAACACGGCGTATCCGATGCTGATGCACCTGTGTAGCGAATCGCGAAAATTTGCCATGTCTGAGGCTCGCTTCGTCTACTCTAGGGATACGGACTGTCGCATCGCGATCAGGGACTTCCGGCCGGACTTTGATGTGTTACAGATCACCGCCGGCACTGGCCATCTGCCTAAGGGTGACGACGGTGTAGCACCGGAGACGTCAGTCGCTCATCTCGCCCTCGACGCGCATGAGGACATGTCGTCGGATGAACTCTATATGGTGGCCTCCATGCTTTTGCATCGTTACACGAGCCTAAAGACTCTCGCCTTTATATTTCACACCGGCGCTTGGAAGGGATTGGACTTCCTAGAGATCCCTAGACACCAAGTTATAAGCCTAGCTAGACACCTGACTAGACGACGCCGCTTGCAGCCAATTGTGGATTGGGATAGCCGGTGGTCTAGCGCTTGCCAAAAACTCAAGAGCCGTATAGATGCTACAACACACGCCGAGTTACTCCGCTTCCCGGAGGACGTCGACGGTTCTACGTGGAATTCAGTGGACCATTGTTTCAAGTTCGAGGTTATGGCCCTAACCTTGCTCGAGTATCGGCTCATCGGCAAGGAGCGTAGCTGGATCGTCATTCATCCTACTGCGGACTAGGTGAAACCCAAAGAGAAATGAAATCTGTACGTCGGCTGATACGGCCCGATTCCACTACCTCATCGGGACCTACCTCTCTCTTCACGTATAGCTCTATCAGGTCGCCATTGCGTGTGGGGTAGCGAGGACATCGTTGGTGTGCGAGGGCGACCAGCTCCTGGATTTCTTTGTGTGTGAAGGGCAAGGCTCGGCTTTGAAGGAGAGATACCACCTTTAGATAATGGCTACCGATAGCTCGTCACACCTTAAGTACGCTATCTCACACAGTCCGATCTACCCGCTGGAAGTGCGGTTGCATGCTTATGGGTCGCGGGGGAAGTCGTGGAGAGTCCCAAACCATGCGATTGGAATGAGGGCGGCCTGTGAAGTTGCGCAGGGTCACAACGTTGGCTTACCACTCTCGGAGGTCTGATTGGATGGACACCTAGGAATTCGAGGCTGCATCATGATCGGCATGCAGCCAGCTTTGATTTTCTAATAGATGCAGTATGCAGTGCTACTCCTTCGTTGTTCAGTGACGCGTTGTGATATGACGACCAGGATCTAAGGAGATCTTCTAGGATATACTTATACATGTAGGTAATGCATGCATGATTTATTGCGTGAGGTGGGTATCGTCTTTCACGGACTACCACATCTAGATAGGTTTTTTTCTTTCTTTCTTCAGTTCTTCGGGATTCGTTGGCCTCGCAGAGCGTAGTAGAGAGATTTTTGATAAGAAATCCAATCATTTGGATTCGGGAGCATACCGCTCGGAGAGAAAAGACATCAACGGGACTCATGGATATAAAAAATAAAAACGTCTTTTTCTATTTTGTATAGAAAAGTCGAGCCTTGACTGGATTTCTGTGGGCGGTTGCTTTTGTGGCTACTAGCAATTAATTAAGTATTGGAATATGATCGGACTCCGGACCTGTCCACGATTCAAAGTGGACAACAGAAGCAATGCGGACCAAAAGAAGGTTGGACTAGCGACGGTATTCCCTGCCCGTCATCATTACACCGGCTTTGATAATCTCTTTCTCGGCGCACCGCATTAGACTCGGGACGCGAAGGTTACATACAGCTGGTCTACCTACACCTATTACACAACGTCGAATTCTCGTTTAAGTATTCGATAACTTCTCTTTCCCAGACCACGTCGTTTTGACAGCGTGAACAAGTCAAATACCAACCGCAAACACGAATAACTCCAATAACATACAATAAGACTTGGAATCTCAATCATGCTCGGCCGTGTGCTCCTCACACTCGATTCTATCTCTCTGATCCTCGGCGCACCGATCGCGGATTACAATCACACCCACATATTCAACCCTAGGTGGCCGCCGCATGCCAAGTAAGTCACTATTACATATAAAGTCAGATTCGAAACTCGGTGGCCGTGCTGCTTACCTCCATTGTGCCAACACTAGGTTTCATAACGGCCAAACCATCACGCTCTCCGTCTTGCTCGGCCTGGCAACACTATATTATACGTGGCGAAAGCCCGAGACGCCACTGCTCAGGAGAGAATACATGCGTATGGCGGCTATCACGGGCTCCATCTACTGGCTGGCCGGCTTGTCTGCCATCCTCTATCCTGGAACTATGGGGTTAGACCCCGAATTTGGGGGTCCTGGGTTTCCGCAAGCTTGGATTTTTACTCTATCGACCATTTTCGGATTGGTGGGAAGCTGGTTGAACAGTTAATCTTGAAGGGGGAATGGTGTTCTATGTATGGTCCATATGGCAGGCATCTCCAGCCTGGTCCCACGATATGTGTACGATCTCTCCTCTCTTCAAGTCGAAGAATTCTTTCATTCATCCCGTTTACTATCTATACCTCGTAAGAAAACTAATTCCATTAGATATTATATCGGCGACTAGAGTGATTTTTCCTTGGGCCAATACAACGTACCTTCTTATTCGCCACTCCACTGCCACTCTGGATTTAATCACGTTCTGAGGTGATATTGATATGCCCTTTCTATATTCCCCATTTTGATTTCCATTATATGTACTCGTGCAATAACTAGCTAGAACGTGTCAGCACTGTATAATTTCTATGTCGCGTCATGCCAGATACACTGACTCTGTCAGCAGAGTAACCCCTAACCTAGAGAAACTGTCAGCCAGCGCCAGGATGTTGACCCTGCTAACTTTAGGACGATTCCGATATATTTGCCCGTGTGGACCGCAGTATTCTATGTACTAGTGCCTGTCGTTTAGTTGAACACAGAAAGATACATCCCCGTATCGACATTTCTGGATGGAGCGGCTATCTCTTTGGCTATTATAGAATTCACACCATCATTCATCTCCTTGGTGCATGTTGGGATCAGTGCAATTGTTGACGTCCTTGTTTCACCACAATAGGGGATTTGAAGAGATTGGTTATTGATTTGGATGATCCTGACAACAGTGATTGGCAACCTCCAAAACTGCCGATTACTCAAGCCATGAGCCTCAGGGTACCTGGTCCTACGTGAACTCTCGAGTCTTACCTACGGAACATACGAGTATTGAAAATATCATCTGCGACTCAAACATCAAAGTCCTCTCAGGGTTGAGGAGTACATCAACATAAGCGATTTGATTGACGGGATAGCTTACCACGAAAACGTCCACATATTTGCCCAGGCCATACCGTAGGTAAGGCTTGTGTCGTACTATTCACAATCTTTCCATTACGTCAACTACAACTACAACTACAACTCAATCATGAGATTTGTTCTAGGGGAATATTCTGGTATCAACGGCCCGCTCAGAGAACTAGGACTAAAGGCTTTGACTGCTATACGCTCGACGAGGGCATTCCTAGGCGGCTCCAAGCTATTGACTCGGGTTGTTGTGGGCACCCTAGGATTCTTTCTCATAATCTCGTTTTGGCCGTCTCAATTTCCTGGTTTTCCGTTACAATCTGAGTACTTTAAGGTCTTGATGTGGAAACCCGACGATGCGGACCGGGAAGATAAAGGGGGAGGACTCAGGATAGTCGTGTTTGGAGGCGGTGATGTTGCTACGCCGTGCAAGAGCGAAGGGCAATCTGGAAGACAGACCGAAGCATGGACGGAGATATTATGCCGACAGGCGAGTCCAGGAGTAACATTCCTCGAAAAACCGCAAATTAATGGTTATACAGTTGGACTGCCGCCCTTACCTCTCTTTCGTGCCCCCATGTAACGACGGCAAGGGCGCAGTCGTGTCGAATTCGCTGTTCACTGCTGCACAGCATCGCATTTCGCCGTACAAAAACTACCCGCCGAATGACAGTGCCACGACCCATCTCGACTATTCCTGGCTGGCGCAGCACTACCCGATTCCGACCTCTCAAGATTTAACTCAGCAAATCGATGCCTTTCTCGCTACTCCTCGCCCCCGGAAGCCGCCCCGGGAGACCCTCTGGATCTTCAGCTTCGGCTTCTGGGACATATGGAACCTCGCAGCCCTGCCGCGGAAACTCGCGGTCAGCGTGATCGAAGCGCAGATCCAGCAGATCTTCGCCGGCATCGAACACCTATACCAGGAGTCGCATAACAACCTGTCGGTTGCCGCCCCCGACACACCCGCAAGCGCGGCCGGGACTCCGCCCCGCCGCCCGCCCTTCCGCATCTTCATCCCGAGGCCCTTCGACGTGTCCCTGACGCCGGGCTTCGAGAGCGTCCGCCTCGAGCCGCCGCCCCCGCACAACAGGGCCGAGCAGCTGCGCAACGCCGCGTTCCTGACGCGCCACTGGGACGCGACGGTCCTGGCCCTGACCAACGAGTGGCTGAGGCTGCCGGAGCCCGAGGCGGCGGATCTCGACGCTCTGTCTGACGTCCGGGACGCCGACCTACTGATCGCGAGAGGAGCAGGGGCCGACGACCAACCTGGCGGGCTTCATGCGCCGTTGGCGCGCCGCGAGGCGGTCCGCTACGACGTCTTTGGATACGTCCGCGAGATGATGGTCGAGGGCCAGTTGCGGGACGTCGATGTCGTGGATAGTAACGGGCTTGGCGCAAAGCTGGCGGATACGGGGTTCTCGGAGGTGCGGGGGCCGTGCCGATCGTCGCGACAGCCCGGCGAGGGGGGTGGCGATAATGCCACGGCTGGTGATGGAGATGCTCGGGATCCGTGTATGGCGGTGGATGATCACCTCTTCTGGACCGAGTTCACGGTCAGCCGGCGCGCCATCGACGAGGTTGGCAAGCGGGCTGCTGAGCAGCTCAGGCGGCATGCCGATATGGAGCTGCAGTGGTTGAGGAAAGCCGGGCGGCCGTTTAGGTAGAAGGGAGGTGCTGGTGGGGGGCTACACTTGGAAGTAAAGGATCATGGGTGTGAAGGGAGATATTATACGGATGGGAACTACGTCCTCCTGAGGCTGGCAAACTTACAGATACACGGTCGGGGTAGTTCATTGTTGTGTAGATTGCTAATGTTACTTGGTAGAAATAAGGAGGATGGTCCATTAGGTCATGAACCTCGTAACTTTGGCAACAACCTGGACGATAGATACTTACTCTGTATACCGCACGTTACTTGAGCACGTAGGTCGAATTGATTTCATCAACTAAGGTTGTTCGCCTGTCCAGAGGCGTCCAGCGTCTTTGTCACAGCAAGGAAAAGCCTCAGGTATGCTAAACCTAGTTCCCTGTGTCAAACGAGGCTCGCATTATAGCATCCCGTCTCTATCGACATTCCAAGGCCCGTCAACTGTGAAATATTTCTGTTGGTGTCCAGCCACGAGATACACAGCATCCAACCGCCGTTGCTCCTAACGCACCCCCACGCAACTGTGAGGAATTCTCGTTGAACATGCCACCCTGCACCTAGACCGTCTCACACTGGAACGGAATCAACTCTGTCAGGGGTGCGGTCGAGAGCTTAGCTTAACCATAACTGATAGGGGATGCCGTCGGATGAGTGAGGGGTACCCTTAGACGCGCTGAGAACGCGCCTGGCTCCCTTGCGTCCGGCCTATATTGGTTTACGCGCGAGTAGGACTTGTGGCTGCGTGATGGTATAACATATCATCTAGGATTGGCTCATTGGTGTTACGGCTGTACCTCCCCGCATGCCTGCGCGGCACGCGCTTGTATGGACAGTAAGGTACCGCGTAAAGCACCGCATTGATTCGAGTTTCGGTATGGCACATTATATGTGATCACGTCATCCTCGCTGCCAGCGGCGAAGGAGAAGGAAGCTATTTTCTATCTTCCAGACGATCGAACCGAGATGTGGGAAGCAAGAGATGAAAGACGGGTGCGTTTGTAGGTTGAGACATACGAAGTCGCCTACAACCGAGCCGCCAACTGCACTGGGACCAGGTGCTGCCCGATGGGAAGACATGAACGATGCCATCGGGTTGACGATTGACTCGAGGTTTTTAATAAGACGTGCCGACGATGCCTGGGCCGATTTATGCAAAAGAGCATATGTAGATATACGACGGAACGTTGTGACGGAGGGCGAAGGCATACTTTTCTTATACATTCAAGATCTACGAGGTTACTGTTCCGCCGCTCCCCGTAAACCCGTCCGCCCGCTTTCCGGTTTCAGTTATTAGCATCGTCAATGTTCACCAGCCCAGCATCACCTGTGTCTTGTTAGATTGAGCTTCCGCCTTCTGAAGCTCACAAGAGTGACTTAAGCATTCTTGAATAAGTCATGTACAAACTTGGTGAATCTGCATTGATGTATCGTCAGAACGTATTGAATAGTTAACGCGTTGAACGCGTAGGCAGAGAGTTGCCCAAGGGGGAAGAGATGCCAAGTAATAGGGATCGTCAACTAGTCATTCCCTACCCCTACGGGTCGGTACATGTACATACTGCGAGTACATACGGATTGCGGATTGCAGATCTAGATTTTAATACGGTACATGTAACCATGGCTGGATGGAGGTGTGGGTAAATGTACCGACTTAACGTGTCAAATCCTGGAGGATCATAGCGGCGTGGGGCAGATCCATACATGTACAAGCACATCCTGCACGTTCCACTATGCACTTGCTAAATTAATGGAAGATTGAAGGGCCGATGAAAGCAAACCAATCCAGCAGTTCCAGTCAGCCAGCCCAGTCCGGGCTAATTTAAGTTTGCCCGTTTATGGATTTACAATTGCCCCCACCCTCGATTTTCCTCTCTTTCTCTCGCCAACACATCCACCCACCTACGTCCGCCCAGTTACCGACCTATTATCATCGGTTTCGCTTCTGGTTCAGGTTCACGTTCGGGTCTCAGCTTTAGCGATTGGCAATAACCGACTTCATGAATAGCAACGGCAATAGCAACACTAACACCAACACCCACAATGCCTTTAGAACCACATCCGGAAGCTGTCTTCCCTTCCTGGCCAGATTGTGAAAAGGCTCTCCAAGCTCACGCTTGCAAGCAAGGCTATGCCATTGTGCCACACGCCAAGACCAAATCCAAGCGTACGGGTCAATATACCCGCTACTTGATTCGATGTGACAAGTCGGGAGCCTTTAAATCCAAAGCCACAATCGGTCTGAAAAGGGTTAATACCAAGAAGACCGACTGCCCCTTTTCCGCCAATGTTAACGTTCGCGAGGATGGCTGCTACTTCACCGTCACCCATCCAGAACACAATCACCCCCCATCTTCGTCGCCTAGTGAGCATATCCAGCATCGCAAGTTGACCGAAGAGCAGAAGCGCTTGATTGAGGCTGGTACTATAGACAAGAAGTCCGCCAAGACCATCTATGAAGACCTGCTGAAAGCGTACCCTGAGTCCCTTTCCAAGTTCGAGGACGTCAGCAATCATGTCCAAGCCTTCAAGAGAAAGGCGAAGGAAAACGCCACCGGTGTACAAGCGCTTCTAGTTAGCCTCCGGGAGAGAGATGACATCTGGACCTGCCCTTTAGAGAGGAACGGCCAATATGAGGGAATGCTTTGGACACCCAAATGGTCTCAGCACTTGTGGCAGCGGAATCCCGACATTCTCATCATAGAGACGAAACATATCATCAACAAATCAATCCTACCAGTCATCGAAATGAACAATGTCATAGCCGTCAATTCCCAGCTCGGCGCAGGCTATGCCATTCTCCCGGACAAGAACGACCGCACCCTGCTATGGCTGGTGCAGGCCGTGGAGAAGCTTCGGCATCGCTTAAGGGTCCAGAAGCCGACCTTCATCTCTGTCACGGATTTTCAAACCGCCGAGAAACGTGTACTAACCGAAATTCGGGGTCAGCGGCAGACGCAGATCGTCTATGGAAGAGTTCTCAACTTGGATCTGGAGGAACCTGTAGCCGAAGCGTCCGGTAGCCAGGACGACACGAGCAACATGGACGGCGTTTCTGGCATGCAACCAATGCCTTCAGCACAAGAGCATGACGAAAGCACCGCCTCATTGATGCGATAGAACTATGCAAAGGATCATACCGGATGTTGCTAATGTATCACGACTGAGCAAGGAGCTTTGTATCACGTTGGCAATGTATCATATCTGCTCCTCCTCCGACTAATTTGTACATAGTTATGTGTTCCGCGAAAGCCCTAATAATTACCACGGCGTGACGCCCCGAAGCGCGCCTTAATAGCGCATGGACCGAAGCTTACATCTTCGAGGGAATCAAGATTATGAGAGATAGAGCCGCCATAGTTTGCGTATCCCTCGTACCTCCATTAAGCACCGGGCCTGATCTACGTGCTCTTATGAAGAGTAGGAAAACGGGCTAAGAACTATTACAAAGTATCAAACATTTGTCTATTTCAATCAAAGTCTACTAACGTGGATGGTGAAAGAGAAGAAGAAGTGCCGAGACCCCGTTCCATCACTACTGACACTGTAACTTAAGATAGCGAGATTCTAGCAAGTGCTAAATGCAGACAAGACATAGATAAATATAGCTGCACAAACCGTCCTCGCCATACCATCTACATAGTCATGCTCGGGAGCTCGGTAAGCCCTATAATAGCATCACGCCGCGGTCAGTCATCTATGTCCCGCGGTGGGGCGGTTAGGCGTGGCAGCACTTACATCCCTCGACATTCTCCTCGACGGTCTGCTGCTTCTTGCACGCGGTGGCCTCGGCGGCGGTCTGGGTCTGGAGCTGGGCGCAGCGGTCGTTGGAGCAGCGGGCGTCGAGCGCGCGCTGCAGCGCGTCGCCCTTCCACCCGAACAGGTAGTCGCCGTGCCACCCGTACCCCGTGTCGTCGTTCATGCTGTAGACGAACGGCTGGCTGCCGTCCTCGGGCCAGATGGACGGGTCGTTGAACTCGCGCGTGTCCCACTACCGCCACGGCGTCGGGGTGTCAGTTTTTTTTTTGGTCTCGTGGATTAATTGTCTGGAGTTTTAGGATTGCGATGGGGGGCTTTTGACTCCCGGATGTTTATCCCCCGCCGTGTAAGGAGTTCTTGCTTGCTTCCGGAGTAGGACATAAGGGGCAGTAAAGGACTTGGGTTGCTACTCACCATTATCTCGTACATCACCTGCGGCAGCTTCACCGGGTGGCTCGCCGGACACGCCGAGGACATTTCAAAACTCCCGGTGGTTGGGTACGCCACGTGGCTCTTGTGGTCGGGCGTGTCGAGATTCTTGCCATCCCAGCAGCTGAGGAGGTCAAACAGTTTAGTTATGGTTCTGTTCTGCTTTGCGAGATTGGGGGATGGGGAGGGAGCGGATGTTTGGTATGAGGCAAAAAGAGACGAGGTACTTACGTTGGGAAAGTGATGGTCGCACGAATGCCGCCGGCGCACGCCTTGGCGGGAAGCGCGGCGGTGTCCATGCCGCTGCCGTCGGCGCAGGGGGCTCCGCCGAACGGGGTTTGATCGACGTTGGTGTAGCAGCGGTGGCATAGCTGTTTCTGCTGGTTCGCGCCGTTGCGTAGCGTGGGGTCTCCGACAAGCATCCGGAAGCCCTACCCGTAGTGTCAAAATCATGTTATCTGTCCGGCAACGTCGAGGCGAGCGACTGCTGACTTACCGGCTTGAAGGCGGTCACTGTCGAGCGGCCGTCGTAGGGCGGGATGTAGTAGACGGTGATACCCTCTTCTCCTTGGAGACCCTGCGCGAATTAGTCGCCGACCCACTTCTTGTGTGAACAGGGTTTGTTTCATGGCTGCGTACGAGGTTCACCATCTGTGGCACCCGCTTGTAGGTCCCGTTGCGAGCCTTGAAGTACAGATTCGTGGTCCAGTAGTTGGAGAAGTCTTCGCTGAACGAGCACGTTGTACAGGTGGACTCTGCCGACGGGTCGTACTCAGCAGGTGTCATAGTCGAGTTGAACGCGTTTCCCCCGGCCACTTGGTGGATGTGCGGCGACTGGATCAGACCCGGCGAGACCAGAGGGTCGAGACGCTCCACTACCAACCTGTTTCGTGGTTAGAGTCTCATGCTTCTTGCCATGGGCACCACTGACCTGGAGCACTGGAAGCGCATCATCGCCGCCGTGGCGTACTGTGCAGAGACATGGTGCGGGATCGCCGCGAGGGCGAGGGCGAGAGCTTTACACTGCATTTTTCTCTTCAGGGGGAGCTGCTGATCTGCAACGACGAGGTTGAGCTGAAATGTAGATCAGTAGAAGGCGAAACCGTAGAACTGGAATAGAACAGATCAAATATTAATCCTGTTGCCAACCAATCTGAAGAGGGTCCCTTAGTTTATCGTGGCATGTTGCCGGGTAAAGTCGTTTGGGGTAAAATGCAGACCGTGGTGTTGGACCAGAATTGCCGGATATCATAGTCAGAGTAGAAATAACGAGTATTATTCCGAAATGTATATTATCCAGCTAATCACAGTCGAGAGCAAATTTCCCTCGGAAGACAGGAACTACCTAGGTTGTGTAGCGTACTCCCAAGTTTTGCGTGAAAGGACCATAATTATATTTCTAGTAGTACTGTCAATGTGATCTGCTTTCTATTGACTGTCCAGCTGTAACCGATGAATGAGAGCCGCGTATCTAGGACTGACTAGGAATATATGAAGGACTCGAAACATATGAAATTAAACTAAGTTTTTCTTTCTAATGACGTTTTTAAGTAGGCTATGTGCTTTGTAGTCCTCCGAACCACTGACTTTTGCTATAACCATGTATATGGCCGGATGGTACGGTCATGTCTGCAAAGCAGCTAGTAGACGTATGGTTCAACCTGCAAGGGGGATCATGCTGAGATGGACAACATGGCAGCGGTTACCGCTGATGTCGAGGAACCTCTCAGGCCTGCAATGTATCTTTAAGATGCCACGTTGTGAGTCCACACACATTATGTTACCTACGTACGTAAGTATTAGGAGCTCAGAATACTGACACATTTCTTTCGAATAGCACCAGCCAAGCCGTCTTGGAAAAGATGCTGTCAGTCGGCAT
This sequence comes from Xylariaceae sp. FL0662B, assembly GCA_022376535.1. Classification (NCBI taxonomy): domain Eukaryota; kingdom Fungi; phylum Ascomycota; class Sordariomycetes; order Xylariales; family Xylariaceae; species Xylariaceae sp. FL0662B. The sequence goes on from JAJJKD010000055.1 coordinate 35,150, forward strand.
CTCTTACCGGGTCTCTGCTCTCAATGATCCGACCTTGAAGCTTTGCAAAAATGTCACATATAAGGCCGATGCAGATGAAACGGGATCCGGCTGTGGCAAAGGGCGTATTCCAACGAGCCGCCTTCGAAGAAAGGTCCGCCGTGATAACGGCGCAGTCCTTTTGGGGCGAGGAAGTGCTTGTAGCGGGGGAGAGCAGGCTTGCAGAGCGCTGTTTTGATAACTGCGACCATCCCATGGTCTGTCACTACGACGCAAGGATGTGTAGATAGTATGCCGAATGAGACCAGTAAGTAATACTTGTCTTCTATCCACGTCTTCCGAATCGAGAGCGAACTAGCGGTTATAGCCGTCGTCATGGCTGGTGTAGGGGATCCATATGCAAACCGCCTGAACATTGGGGTTACGCTCGATACAGGAGGGGATGGTTTCCCATGCGAAGAGATCACTGCTGCATTAACGGCGGTCGTGGTTCGTCTTGCGCCGGAATTGCTCGAGGCTGATGCACTGGAAGGGGTTGAGCTCGAAGCCGTTTATGGTATCATTGATGATCTTTCATCTATAATCAATAACCTGAAGCAGACATCCGAGGAATCTCGCCGAGTGTCTCGACGAGCGCCAAAAGCCGTACCAGCTTGGGCGGGTAGACAAGGGGCTAGAAATAGATATTGCTCAAGCAGACAAGCAAATGTTTTGAACGAGTATCTAGGGGTCTTGAACATGTCATCATGTGTATACTAAAGGGACCGACTGGGCTCGCTGGATATGCAGATTGTTTGGCGGAGTTTAAAATAGGGGTTTGAATTTTGTGTTAGAAGGCGGCAAGCCACTTAGTAGAGTACGTGTAGCCTTGGCATATCAATTGAAAAAGCCTTGATTTGATGATATATAGGCAAGTTTGGCATTGTTGTGGTATACCTAAACAGGATACGAATTATAATAAAAGTGCGGACACTATCAGTGTATGCAACAAGTCAAGGAATCCCTTGACTTGGCTTGACTTGCCTTGACCCGAGTCAAGTCTCGGCTACGATTTAACTTGATGCCCATCAAGGTCTTTGAGGTTATTGATACGGATTTTGGTTACTTATTGTCATAATTTCCTAGTGTTCCTTGGTGGTTGAGTACTTGGTCACAACCTGTCAACGTCAGCCACCTATATGCTGTTACCCCTGCTGCCACATCTGTAGTAGGAACATACTGAAAGACGTAAGCGGCGAGATAATGACCCCTGCTTCGACTGTCATGGTCAAGGTTTGCTAAGTAAGCTCTTGTGAGAGTCTTGAAAATGCTACCTAGATCTGAAGGCCACAGCAAGCTCAATGGCTCATCTTCGGATCTTCCCTCCCTTCTTTACACGGGTTGTTTTCACGTGGGAGTTCCCAGTCTCACTTCCACCACTACCTCACCTACCACCATAACTGCTCCTTTCCCTTGTGCTTTACTCTTCTTGTCAATGCCCTGAACATCAACAAGGGTTTTCAACTCTATTTTGTGTGATCTGAGTCATACAGCATCCACTGAGAGAGAGAGCCAGTTGCCCGGCCCCATAACCAGTAGATGTCTCTTATTCTGTGGCAAAGAAAAGAGATAGTAACTATGGCCCACACCATTTTCTCGCCATTGTGGACTGCCCTGCCGCTGTTAAGTACAATACCACGCCCGCCTCCGCGGTCTCCGCAACCAACTTTTCACACTCTTCCTTGTATGCATAGTCTGCCCTTCTTGGAGGAACTCTAGGGCAGGAAAGATAGATTTCCTTGAGAGTAGGCAAGTAAAAGTCCTTCTTAGCAGCAAAATAAAAAAACATGGCTTTGAGGGCCTCCTCGTGGTGGTCCCTTCCGCCTGAGAGTAACGATAACTGGGAGACTGAAGCAGGCACGAGGTCGCTGATAAATGGCTCAACAGTGTCCAGTTCTTGGTCTGTTAAACCCTCGTTTGGTGTGCTGACCGTAGATGCTGCGTCAGTAATATTACACATTGCAATCTCAAGAGGGAATTCGAGCTTCCGTAGACGCTGAAACCCGCGCATCGATGCCTTGCCAGGTGTTATCGGCAGGGGTAACCGGTTACAATGGTCGATGGAGATAGACAGTGCCTCGAGGTAAGCCCCTGCTTCGCGCTCGATGGCCGTAGCGAATTTGCAGATATCCCAGTCCCAGGGACCGTCCCTCTTTGTCAAATGAGAGTACACAAGCGTCCTAAGGCGGGGAGTGTGTTTGAGAAAGTCGGCAATAGCCACCTCGTCGATACAACAGCACGAAAAACGAACAGTTTCAAGCGTTTCACCGTAGTGAGGGTAAGGATTCTTGGATGCGAGTGCTAAGAAGGCGTCGCCTGTGGCCACGGAGTTTAAGCTATCAAACGACCGCACGTGTGGTAAGGCCAGGAAGGGAAACGCTTTCTCAAGGTCGAAACTGGGTGCGATGCTCCAAGTTGGGAGTAGCTCAAATTCCGTAACTCGAGCGAGACTACGTCTATTCCAAGGGAAATTAGACCGCTTAGCTTCGCGAACGATGACGTCGAGAAGCTTCTCGGTTTTGTCAAGCGGCTCCCACAATTCTGGTAGCGTGAGAGTCCTGACATTGGGCAGGAGCGTTAAAACAAAAGCGGCAGCATGTTGTGAGTAGCCGGAGTCTTGTTCGAGTTCCTCTTCGATTAGAGCATAGTACTCCTTCCAGTCCAGACCTGCTTGTCGTAGGTGAGAAGAATGGGCAAACAGTGTGACCACAGGCCCGCCATGATGAACATCTGGCAAATGCTGACGAAGTGGTTCTATTGCAAAATGGGGGATTCCGTCACGGGTGAGGTCTGCGTGTCTAATATAACGTGCTACGATAGGCTCGAAAGCGACACGTCGGATGAGATCGACGGCTCCTGTGATGGTTGATACTTCCGGGTTACCTAATCCTTTCATATACCAAAAGCGGTGAAATTCAGATCGTAGGTAGTTGTGGCGCCCAATTAATGGTTTGCATAGTTCGTAGATTGTCCTGCAGGTCAATGCCAGGCTCTCGAAGCCTTCTGGCAGGACGTGTGGGATGATTTCATCCAACAGTTCGGTAGGCAGATCAGTGAGAGCTTGGGAAGCCATGGAAGTGCTAAGATTTCAGACTGCTGGATTCAAATTTTGAGTCAGGACTCAGGAGTACCGAATAATTGATGTTAGGCGATACAGAGTAGACGTGACCTCGACACCAAACGTTTTGGTTACATCTGGTTACCTATCATCTGATTATCTGCCAACCAATAACAATTTCATACATATATATAGTCACAATAAAGGTGGCTGAAACTAGCCGACTTTCCTCCATTAATGCCTTTTTGAAATAGTCTTTATTAATAATACGTTTTACTATAAAAGCTGTTTAGAAATATATATATTTTTTATATAAAGATGTTTTCTTTTTAGTGTACCTATACTTATAGCATAATAAATTATATAAAGATATGTAATAATAGTTATTATGACTATTATTGCCTTCGACGACTTTGCATTCTTCGATGTTTATGGCGATATTTTCCACCTTGCCCGTTTCTCAGTCGGAATTCCCGAAGAAGCAGTTCAACATAGCGAACCGATTATACTTAGGTAATTGTAGAGACAGGCACCATCAGGTGCTGACTAATTCCGAGATAAGATTGGCAGACTGGCAGAACCACTGCCCCGCACTGAACATCTTGTAACGTACCAGCGTACGTCAGCCTGTACATCTGTACATGCGTACAACACGAAACATCCATACCCATATATCTGTATAAAGTACATATATTTATTAGGGACCTGGCATAGAGAACGTGTAGCTGGTTAGGGCACGTGACTGCGGATATTAGTCCGTTCGGCCAAGGCCAAGAGCAAGAAAGCGGCGGCTGTCAAGCTTCCCAAGGTCCCCGCGCAGCCCGCCATTAATAATAATAATCTTACGAGCTCCGTTCTACAACTTACGATCACCAAGTCACTAGCTGTTTATATATGCCTCCAATGTATTCCTTTTCAATTTCTTTTTGTTCCTCCTCTTCACGGAGCTTCCTGGGAGACTCCTATCGCATCCCAAGGCGTCAGTTGAGTCAATTAGTTGTACTGCGTCCACAGCTTCTAAGAACTACCTCGAATCGACCTCTTTGCCGATCCTTCACCTCCAGCGCAAACAGGAGCACCAACTCTCGTTGGATCTATCGTTCCACCATGGCCGCCATTGGAGCAGCATCCGCTGCGGCGGGTCTTACCTATTCAACGGTAACATTGCCTATCCCAGCCCATGCCCCAGCCCATGCCCCAGCCCATGCTAGACCTGCTGTTAAGCTTCAGAACAATCAATTGACAAGCTTTATATCCTCCAGGCTACTGGCAAACCCTTGAAGCTCGATGTCCGCTCTCTCGCCGAACTTGACGAGCGCACCAAGCGCGAACAGGGCGTCAACGACCAGTCGCCAATGCGATTACGTATGGAGAAGTTTATCCGCGAACAGCAAGAGGAGATTGTCGCCGGGCTCGAGCGATTAGACGGCACGAAATTCCGCGCCGACGAGTGGACGAGACCGAAGGGTGGCGGCGGCTTGTCCCGCGTCTTGCAGGAGGGCAAAGTATTCGAGAAGGCCGGATGCAACATCAGCGTCGTATATGGGGAACTGTCCAAAACCGCAATGATGAAGATGAAAGCCAACCACAAGAACATTGCCGACGTCGAGAAACTCGACTTTTACGCTATTGGTTTGAGCATGGTCTTACACCCCTTCAACCCCAAGGCGCCAACAGTACACCTGAACTACAGATATTTCGAAACCGTGCGGCCGGACGGCACCCCACAAACTGCTTGGTTCGGTGGTGGGGCCGATTTAACCCCCAGCTACCTCTTTGATGAGGATGCCGTACATTTCCACAAGAACCTCAAAGAAGCTTGTGACAAACATGATAAGGGTTTCTACCCCAAGTTCAAGAAGTGGTGCGATGAGTACTTCAGGAACCACCATCGAGATGAGGCCCGAGGTATAGGCGGTATCTTCTTCGATGATCTAGACGAAAACGTAGCCGACCCGGAGACCGCCTTCGCACTCTGCCAAGATTGCTTGAAGAGTTTCCTGCCATCGTATATTCCGATTATGGAGAAAAGAAAGGACTTGCCGTTTACCGCCAAGGAGAAGGAGTGGCAGCAGGTAAGGCGAGGCAGGTATGTCGAATTTAACCTTTTGCATGACCGTGGTACTGCATTTGGATTGAATGTCCCCGGCTCGAGGGTTGAGAGCATTTTGATGAGCCTGCCATTAACTGCACAATGGCGTTACATGTACGAGCCCGAGCCCGGAAGTGAAGAGGCACGACTTCTTGAGGTCCTCAAGCACCCCAAGGAGTGGGTATAATGTTTACTAACGAAACCAACGAAAACATGTATATAAAACATGTATATGTATCATACTGGAAAGGCGCCAGAGAACGACAAAAATACGGAGAGCTATGTATGTAACCGGATACCACTCATAATAAGCGCAGAGCTGTGTAATGTCACCGGATACCACTCATAAGCGGACTTAGCTGTTTCGGTGAAACTTATGAGAGAACCCCTTTTCTGTGGGTACATAGCTAGCGGACTACCACACACATGGCAACTCGACTACAAATCATTATGTGCTTAAGCTAGGCAGTTCTCCGTTCATTACTCTATGAAGTCAGTGAGCAAATCAATATAGGAAAAAAATTCAATCTATTTACCGATAGCCAATTTCATGTAGCCTAAAAGATGCAAGTTCGAGCAGCCGCTATATAGGTACAGCAAGGTTCTATGAAAAGGGATCAAATGACTTGTCTCCACGAAACAAAACTGTTCAACTTAGTTGCTATACGGGTAGGATAGAATCACGATTATATAATCCGTCCGATATCAATCAGGTGTGGTCCAAGTCTAGATCAAATTAACCAAACTATCTATCACCTGCATATCTTAATTCTAGTGATGTGTACCCCTATAGATTCATCTAAGAATCCTTTATAAGGCTTAGCTAGTTTTATACTTAGGAAGAAACACGACATGTGATAAAAATGCTATCATGAGGGCCGTGAGGTAGGTAGAACACCGCCGTCTAGAGCCGCAGGAAGTTACACCTAGAAAGTCTTCTCTGAAGCTAACAAGCGAGGAACTAAAAGGGGGAAGCAAGCAGCAGCACCATTCATAGAACAAGCATTGGCATCACGACCAATACCGAAAGAGGGGGATGAATAGCAATAAGCGCGATATATTTACCAATCCCCATCTGGCCAAGGATCCCATCGCCCAAAGACCCAGACGCGGCTTGCTATCACTACTACTCCCCATCCATCACCCCCTCCTCGCCGAGGCGCTTCGTGAACCTGACCTCCCGCCTAGAAATCAGCCACCGTCCGGTGGCACCGGGGATATCCGCGTCGCCATCGACGAGGACCAGCGTATCCAGATACCTGCCCCACGCCGTGACCTCCTTTCCCTCCCACTTGCCCTTCCCGAAGTGCACGCCCGTGAAGTACGTCTCGGCACTGGCGTTCCGGCCGTCCGCCTCGACGGAGATCGTCTGCGTCGTGAGCGCGTGCTGCGTCGTGACCGTTGCCAGGCTATTTTTGTTTAATACCAATACGTAAGTAAGTAAGCTCGTCTTATCTACTCCTTTTCTTGTCTATGTATGATATGATATATTGGGGACGGGATCACTATGGACAAATAAAAAAAACAAGAAAGGAAAAAAAAGCAGAATATTATATATGTGGGACGGATCGGAGGCGGCCCAAACGGAAGTGAATGAAACCCTCACCGCTTCTGAATGGTGCCCGCGACGACCTGCACGCCCTTCATCTCCCCGAACGGGTAGACGCCTTCGACGTCGGCGGTGAAGACCTGCTTGAGGAGGTCGAAGTTCTTGGTGTCCAGCGCGACGCAGTAGCGCGAGATCGTATTCCGGATCGCGAGGTAATTGAATGGGTTTGGGGACGTCATTTTTGTTTACCTTGGCTGTATTGTGTTGTAGTGTGTGGCTAATAGAGTGAGTTAGGTTCGATTCCTAACAGCGCTATTGGTATTCGCTCTATTAGCTCATCTGTTGTGTAGAAAGGGATGATTGTAAGATTCGGGGTTTACCTATGGAAAGGGGGGGGTTGGGAATGGCTTTCTATTTAGGTATTATTTGATGACCGCAGTTTCGGAGTTCCGATGGGTAAAGTGCCACCATGTTAAACAACGAAACTCCGCCCGATTGCGTACCTAGTATAAGACTGTGGAATAAACTCTTATGTGCATATAGAAAATCTGTGAATGACCATTCGAATTCTTTGCGGACTTATGGTTGTGTTCACATAGATATACATAGAAAGACAGCTAAAGGTGGGATTTCGACAGACTCCATTATATCTCGCTACTATCAACGATGCACTCGTGACTTCACGAATTACTACATGTATTCTAAGTACTGCAAAGTGCTTCCACTTCGAATTTCATCACTCCCAAGGGCGATAGAGTCATCCTCCCTAACCAGCCCCGAGATTAACAACGTACATAGGTACATATTAGGAACTGGTATGCTCTTTATTCATCATTAATGCTGTGACTTGCCCCCCTTTCTCTTCTTCCAGGAGTAACCACTATGAATCTAACCTTCTCTCTACCGTTCCTTGTCAATATGGGACAAAGTTATGAGGAGCGTAGTGCTTATTGTATTGAGTGCACGGTGAAGTTAGAGGAGGCAGAGCCTCCTTTATATATAGGTAGCCATATGTAGGACCGTTATAGTAGTGGGCCTTAGCCCTACAGCCCTATCTTAACATTCCTAGGTTGAACTTCTCTCTAGGTTTGGCATGGACCCATGCATTACGATTATCGGCGGCGAGCAGGCCAAATCCGCGCTTTCAATCTTGAATCAAGGTTTCTTGAAAGACATTAGCCGGGGGGGGCTTCCTAATTGAAAATCAACGGATTGGTTATGTTGGTCGGGTGATGAATCCCCCTGAATACGGCTTCTAAGGTGGGCTATGAGATAAGTTGGAGATCTATAAGCGTTGTTTCTTTTTCTACTAATATGGCATTAGATCAGAAATGTCTTTTTGGTATCGATGACTTATGGGCTAGGAGATCTAGTTTACTGTGCTTAAGACAGTACTTGCGGCCCTTCTACAAACACATCGGCTCTTTGCTTGGAGGACCGACAGTCTCACTCACCTCAACCTTTGGTTTATTATATGAGCTTTCTTTTATGGCCTAAATCCGAAGGAAAATAAAATAAAGCATGCTTGGTCCCATAATTGCGGCCATCAAATTATATCCTTAAGCATATCCTATACGTAAGTTTTCAAATGACTGTCGGTAGATCCATCAAAGCGCAGTCTCAGAGGTGGCCTTTAGGATGTTAAGGCAGATATAGGAGTAACACAACGGGCTTATCCGCTCCTCAATAGACGCCTTCTAGGTTATCCTATGTTAATTTTATGTTTTCGAGGTAGAAGTTTTATTAATATTTGTTGTTAATGTGTTACAATCTTCCTGTTGCTTTCCTTGACTCTGAAACCCAAAAAGTCGTTCATCGCAGCTTAGGCGATGTATATTTATGTATTTCATATAGTTACTTAGGTTGATACGATGATCTTGAATCAGAGAGAGCTAGCATAGGTTATCGGCTATTAATATCACAGTTTGTTCTATTAGTAGTCACGCATTTTTCAGAGGCAAGATTTACTTAAAATGACGGGTATAGGGAGAATGTAGAGAAGGATAGAGAGCTGCTCCGAAGTTCTATCCCAACGAATCGGAACATATGATATGTAACTAATTCCTATTAAGCCTAGAACGATTCCCATGAACCAGCGAGGACTCAGGTTTGCGGCGGCGTAATTTCCGGAGACTGAATCCGGATATGTCGAGGAGAAGTTGTCGATGATTGGCTCGACTAAACCCGGGGTACCTGACAAGACCTTGGCTTTGTGGGGATGCCGGGGAAGAACAGAGCGAGTCTTCTATTAATACATGAAGTAGATGCAACTGGAGTAAATATCCTCTCGTAGGTCAGCCAGGACGCGTTGCTGAGGAATTGCACTTGATCACTAGCTAATCTAGGAGATGCCATTTCGTATATGGTCGTTGGCCAGTTTGGCCGCCGCGGCCATGTTCTCTTCTGTATTCGGCATACAAGAGTTATCTCAAGTAGTCGTATACACACCGCCCAGCAACTATACCGACCCGCGTGTATTGTACGCACGAACAGCGCAGCTTCCTAACAACGACATATTAGCGACTTGGGAGAACTACAGCCCCGAGCCTCCTCCGGTCTACTTTCCCATCTATCGATCCAGCGACCAGGGTACTACCTGGACGGAAATTTCCCGTGTCACAGACCAGGGCTACGGGTATGGCCTGCGATACCAACCGTTCCTCTACGTCCTGCCAGAAGCCTTCGGCAGCTTCGAAGCGGGCACCGTGCTGCTTGCCGGCTCTTCGATCCCAACCGATCTGTCGAGCACCCAGCTCGATCTCTACGCGTCCACCGACAGCGGAGCGACCTGGGAGTTCCTCAGCCACGTCGCCGCCGGAGGCGAGGCGCGCCCGAATAACGGGTTGACGCCCGTGTGGGAGCCGTTTCTCCTGCTTCACGAGGGCAAGCTGGTCTACTACTACTCGGACCAGCGGGACGGCGCGCACGGCCAGAAGCTAGTCCACCAGACGACCGAGGACTTGAAAAATTGGGGCCCCGTGGTCGACGACGTGGCTTATCCCGCCTACACCGCTCGCCCCGGAATGCCGACGGTCGCGCTGCTCCCGAACGGCCGGTACATATACGCCTATGAATACGGCGGCGGACCAAATCCCGCGGGCTCGGGTTACTCGTTTCCGGTCTACTACCGCCTGTCCGGCGATCCGGAGGACTTTGCGTCTGCGACGCACCACCCGATAGTCGCGTCTGGCGGGACCGTGCCGAACGGCTCGCCGTATGTCGTGTGGACCCCTGCCGGTGGCGAGAACGGAACGATCGTGGTGTCGTCGGGGTGCTGCTCCCAGATCTTCGTCAATAAAGCGCTGGGCGCCGATGATGCGTGGGAGAGCGTGTCGACGCCGGAGGGAGGGGGTCACTTGCCTCCCAGCACCACAAATAAGGTCACTGTCAGCGTTATTAGCGTCGAATGACGGGGAGTGAGGCATGAGTTCCTGTGAAATATATTCGCATGACTTAGCTCTAGAACTCAAAAGGCGTGAATTTGAATTGCCGTGCAGTAGTGAACTAATATTAATCCTAAGCCATATTATCAACTCTAATGTTAGTCTTGGGTGATGTTGAGCTATTGAAGAGTTGGACCACAATAGCTCCTATCTTGAGCTTTAATAAGCTTTCTAATCTATGCGAATTGGATAAAAGTTGAATCTTCTAAGAGCTAGTCGTTTAATTATCAATTGGGGAGACATGCACCTGCCAATACTTCCGCCAGTCATACCACTGCCCGCCATCCTTCTCGTTTTCGCCCTGTCCAGGCTTCCATATGCCGAAGCCTTTGCCACCATCATATTCCGGAAACTCGGCCCTTTCCTTCAGGAGGTTGCGCTTCTCACCTTCCACCAAAAACCACAAGAAGTCTTCTGTCAGGTGAACGTACTGCCTCAAGCCTTCGTAGACATCGATATTGGCCCCGGTGGTCCAGCTAAGTAGTAGCGGCTCCAGGAGGGGTGCGTCGGTCACCGAGGGATGAGATGTACCAAGGGAGGTCATGAACCAGGATGGGTTGCCACGTTTGTTGTTGTCTTCGACGATGTCGCGGACCGTCGCAAAATGTGGCCGGCCAAAGAATATACTGTGTGTACTACTCCATGAGTTGCTGTGAATGACCAACACTGACACGTTGATATCGTCATTCAGCCTGCCGCTTTGTTTTCCTGGGTCCAGAATGATGGCTCCTCTGAACGGACGTCTCTGGGTCGGACCCCCTTTCAAGGCTTGCAACGCACCCGTTGCGCCGTAACTATGTCCTGCTACGATCATCTCATCGGTGTTTAGGCGACCTTTCCAATTAGCAAGGTCTGAACCTTCGCCGCGAGGGTTCTGTTTGAAAATATCGTCCCCATGACCAGCGTTGACCGACTGCAGAACCCGTACGGCTTCTTCGATCTCAGCCTCGCGAAAGTTGAGCTGCGCCTGCTTGAATTCGGCCAATTCTAGCTCTGCGCCATTGGCGGACTCGACCTCCGACCTCCGGAAAGTCAACCTCACCTGATCCGGCTCGTCATTCCTCATGATGACAGAGCCGGGACACGACCCGTCTCGATGCTCAAGTAGAGCGACGATATATCCTCTTGAAGCCAGTTCTCCAGCGTAGTGCGTGTAGTCGGTTCTGCTAGAGGCCATGCCATGCGAGAAGACAATGACTGGGTAGCCATTTTGCTCGGGGCCCAGCACTTTTTCAGTCACTGCTTCTTTATCTTGGTTCTCCAATACTGTTGAAACAGTGGGAGCATGTCCGGCTAAGGGCACGTCAACCTTAGCTGGGATGTCGATGCTTCCAACAAGCGTGTTAATTGCGCCTGTGAAGATGGCGTTGGTGGCAAAATTGTTGAGGTGCGCGAACTTGGCATAGCCTTCCGCAGTCACGGAGACCGGCTTCGGTACCCAGTAATGCCGCGGTTTGCGGCTGGCTGTGTGGCTTGCCGGGTAATACAAGGTAAAGAGGACAGTCCGTAACTCGAAAGCGTTTTCATGTGTTCCCTTGAATCGCGCTGTATCGATGACCCGCGGAGATGAGAGCGGCGCTTCGATGTCGACAGCGCCAACAGCATAAGGTCCGCTATAACTAGGGAGCGGGTTGGCAAATAGAGGCATAGAAAAGACAAAACAGTATAGAACATAAGACACAACCAACGAGCAAGCAATATATCGCCGTGTCAACCTAGGTCGTAGGACAGCCGGGAATCTCCACCTGATAAAAGGTGCCTTGGCCACATACTGGGCTTTACGGAATGGCTCCATCTTGAAAACGCACTTTAAGACTTGAGGTCGTATCGGACTTTCTCAATGTCTGTAGCTTCCGAGCCCCTGAGCCCCTGAGCCCCTGAGCCCCTGCTGTCTTGCTAAACTAGAGAGCGATAGCGATGATGCAATAATATCAGAGCATCGGCCCTTGGATGCCCCGCTGGTTGTACCTTAGGTGGCAAATTCTAGCCAATCAGCCATCTTGACCACGCGTTCCCCCGGTCGCCAATCATGATGCGAGAATAAAGTGACGTTGATGATAAGATATTGAGGTACAAAAACGATTTAATTGTTGTCTTACTGCTAGGAGAGAGGGTAGATAAGCTGACCTATGGGTCCATAGAAGAGCCACTTAAGTTGAACTGTGCACACCTATCGGCCGACCACTGAATAGCCTCCGATTCCTCTTAAACTACTTAAAAAACTGAAATTACTGGTTAGGTTATCTAAACCCCTCTAAAAAATATACGTATTAATAGATAGATATTTAAACTATCTACTATTACGCGTACGTATTAATAATATATATTTAATAATAACGCGATCAGTATCGATATTAAATTAACGGATATATTATATAACGAATATTTTAAAAATATTTTTAGAATATATTTAGAGTTAAAGTAAGTTTTCCTATTAATATTTTTTCCCTTTCTTTTTAATACCTTTTATTTTTAATACTTTCTACTTTTAATACCTCTTACCTTTAATACTTTTTACCTTTAATACCTCCCTATTTATTATAATATTATACACTTTAGAAATTATTAACGTTAAAGCCGAAAAAGCCGATAAATTACTAAATTACGGTATAATATTTATTAAATATTATAAGAATACTTATTAACTATTTATTAAAATAAATACTATAGTTTAATAATTATATCCTTTCTTAATAGTCCTAACTTTTTTCCCCTATTATAATATAATAAAAAATCTAACCATTATATAAAATTGCTAAATAAATATTCAGGAATCCCCTTTTAAAATTTAATAAATAAGATAATATATCCGATAATTCGGATAATATTATAAATAAAGACTTTTCGAATATTTTTTTAATATTTATTACTTTACTATAATTAAATATAAATATAGATTTTAAATATAAACCTATTTAAATAAAAAAAATTATTAATACTTTATTAATTTCTATATACCCTATTATTTTTAAAAAGGGTAAATTATACGTTTTAATTAAAAAAAACCTTCCTTTTCGCTTATAAAAAAAACCTTAAAAAATAGTAAATACTTTTAAATTATTTTATAAATATTTATTAATTTTTATAAATCTAATATATAAATACTTAAGTTTAGGGAAATAAAAAAACCGCTTTTATATATTTTAAAAGCTTACCTATTATCCGATATAACCGATAATATAAAGCTTATAAAGTTTATAATTATTTATAACTAAATATTCGAAACTATTTATATAAAAATACCGATAGGAAAGAATTTTAAAATTAAATAAATATTTAATAAAAGCTTATATAAAATTTACTAATTATTTACGAAATAATCGTATAAATTAATACTATTAAATACCGATTTAAAAAATATATTTTATATAATTATTTTATTCCTTTAATAGCGGATTTAAATAATATAATAATATAGGATAAAAAATTAATTCGATTAATACCTTATAGTATAAATTAAATAAAAAATTATAATAATAATATAAATACTTTATAAATATTTAATAATTAATTACTAATTATTTAAAAACTTTTTAATATTTCTATTTTTAATATTTAATATAAAAATCGTATTCCTAATATATCTCGTACTATTAATATATCTAAATCTTCGCTTTATTTTTTTTTAAAGGTTCTAAAAAAATTCGATTCCTATATTAAATTTTTTAAAAAATATATCTTTAGTTTATTTATAAAAATTTAATTAATCTTTAATAATTTAAAAAATACTATTTTATATTCGAACCAAATAAATTACGGCTAAAAAAATATCGTAAATATTAATTAAATATATAATAAATATTTTAAAAATATTCGCTAATTATTTTAATTATTATTTATCCCTATAGTTTTAAACTATTTATTTAATTAAAATGTAAAGTTTGATTTCGATTTTTTTTTAAAAGATCTTATTTTAATAATTTTATATAATATTTACTACTATTTAATCCCTAAATTAATAACTATACTTTAAAATATTTTAAGTTAAATTATCTATATTTACCGTAAAAATTAAAATCCTTTTATAGAAATAGGTATAAATTATTTTCCGAATAATTATCGAATATTTATTAATTATTTTAATACTATTTTTTTATAATAAACCGTTTCGATCTTTTATCGAAAGGTTTAATAGAAAATTACTAATAGATTTATATTTAAGCTTTATAAATAAAAATATTTTAAAATATATTATTTACTAATAATATATTTTCTATTTTCCTTTAAGTTTAGATCGTTTTAAAGTCCGGTATAAATATAAATTTCGGTACCGATATATAAATAACTATATATATCTATTTTTAAAATATTTAATAAATATATATTAATTATTTATTTAATATATTTAGTTTTACTATAATAATAATATTAACTTTATAGTTATTCTTTTTTTTAAAAATAGGAAAAATTATTAAAATAAAGTCGCGTTTTTTATTTAAAAATTAATATAAACTTTAAGCATTTATACCTTATTAATAAAAATAAAATTATTTAGGCTTTCGGGAATAGGTTAATTAATCGTTATAAATATTTTATAATAGCCTTTAAAGTATTTATATAGTATTAATAATTATTATAGCCGAAATTATTTTTCGAATTATTATTAATTCCTAATTATTTAATATATATCTTTTTATATTTAAATACGCCTTTCGGCTATTAAAAAAACGATATAATTATAAATTATAACTATATTATATTTATAGTATTAGTTTAATTGGTTTTATTTTAAATTAAAAATAATAATAATTCCAAAATAAATACTTTATAAATATTCCGAAAATACTTTAAATATATTTTTAATATAAGGTATATACCTCTCGTAGATTAACCTTAAATAGCGCAATTAGGAATACCATTATAGGCATTCTGTACATTTTTATCGGGTTCATTACCGGCAAAATATTAATAAAGTTATTAATTAATATAATAATTACGGCCCGAATATAATTAAATCTATAATATTAAAACTATTAAAATTAAAAACTAAATAAAAATACTTATCGAACTTTAATTAATTAAATAATAAATAAATACTCTTTAAGCGCTTTATAAATATTTATAGATTATTTTTAAAAACCGATTAGGTTATTTAATATTCTAAACTATTAGATTAAATTAAATACTAATACTATTTTATTATCCGTTATAGTTTTATTTAAGCGTATTTAAATATTATACCTTACTATTAGGATTTAATAAATAATTATATAAATAATACCGAAATTAATTACGAAATTAATTATTATTTAAATAGTCGTTATTAGCTAACTATAACGGTAATTTAACGAAATTAGGAACAAAATTTACGGCAAATTACTTTATTAAAAGCGTATATTAAATATAGTATACGTAAAAGCTATTTAAACCGGGAGCTAAATAGTAAATAGGGATTAATTTTTATAACTTAAAATATAAATATTTAATAAATATTTATAAAATATTTATTATATAATTACTAATATTTATTAAAATCGAAATAAAAAAAACGGCGCCGATTAAATAACCCTTTAAAACCTAATTCTAAAATCTTATAACTAATTATTAAATCTTTTTCGAATATTTAATTAATAATACCTAGTTAAAATATATAATTAAAAAAAGGCTCGGTATTTAGTTTTAAAATTAGAAATAGTTTAAAAAGTAATATATAAAGTCGCCTAAAAAATAAATTAAAAGGTCGATTAAAAAGTAGTTTAAAAGGTCGAAAGTAAATATTCTATAAATACTTTTAAAATAATTATTAACTAATTTTAAAATATCCCGTACCCTTTAGTTTTCCGATATATAACCTAAAATAATACCTAAAAAATATAACCTTATAATATGCAATAGAAATTTACAGGCAAAAAAATAGGAGGCTAAAATAGTTTTAATAAAAATTCAGGTTAAAAAAAAGCGTATAAAATTTAAATAAAGATAAAGATAAAAAAAAGGGGGGTAAATACTATATAAATATTAAAAAAATACTTAATTAATATACCGGGCTATACTTTATACTTATATAAATTCAATTATAATATAAAATTATAATAAATATTCGTAAAAGATTCGTTATAAAATAATAAATATTTATAATAAATTTATAATAATAAAAGGTACTTTATTATAAACTATATATATTAGTAAAATAATTATTAATATAAATGTAAAAAAGTATTTATTAAAGAATTAAATGCCAATAAAATAATCCCTAATATAACCGTAAAAAAGTATTCTTTAAAAAATTAAATACTAATAAAATAATTCTTAATATAACCGTAAAAAAATACTTCTTAAGGAATTAAATACTAATAAAGTTATCTTTAATATAAAATATTAATATTAATAAAATAATCCCTAATATAACTATAGAAAAATATTTATTAAAAAATCCTATATACCTTAATATATTAAAGGCCGAAATTATAAACGCGTAATCCTTAATATAACTGCGAAATTTTAAATATATAATCCTTAATATAATCGCGGAATATTTATCGAAAATTTATAATATAAATACCGAAATAATAAAATCCGAAAATACCATAAAATATAAAAAACCCTAAAAAATACTTATCGAATAGTTACGAAATAGTTAAAATATACTTTTAACTAATATTATTAATATTAAAGCCTAATTTAAAATTAAAATTCCTAATATTAGAATTTTCATTATTATTATTTTAATTTTTATATTTCTCCTTAATATTATCATTTTTAATCGATCGATTAATTTTTATAACTTCCGATTTATATTTATTTTTAATAAAAATTAGCTACTATTTACTTTTTCTTAAAATACTCTTCGAAAAATTATCGTTATAATCGCTATTATTATTAATATTAATAATAAGGTTAATACGCTTTTTCGGCTTATTAAATATAGCAGGCGAAAAAAGAAAAATACTCTTAAAGGATTTCTTATATTATAAAGGAATATTTAAAACCGCCGAAACCTTTTTAAAATAGACTTTAAACTTTTTTTAAAATAAACAACTTTCTTTATATAAAAAGGGGTAAACTAAATAAATTAATAATTAATAAATAAATACTTTTCGAATATTTATTAATTTTTTCTTTACTTTTATATATAATATAGCATTTATTTTTCGTTATTCTAGCTATATTGTATATTTTAAAAAGTTTAAGCTATAATAATTAATAAAATCTATTAAATATTTTTGTATTAATTATAAAATATTTATATAAAACTTAATTCCTCTTTTTAGTTTAATAAAAGGTACATTTAATTTACCTTTACCCTTATTAATATTTTTAAAAACCTTCTTATTCTTTTCTACTTTAATTTCTTTCTAAATACGAAAAAAACGTAAAAAAGCTACTAGGATTTTAATAATTTTACCTTCGTAATAATCTTTAATCTATTTTTAATAATTTATAAAACCTTAATAAATATTTTTTAACCGGTTAATATATATTTTTTATTTACTTTATATTAAAAGGTTAATATTTTAAAATAACCTACCTATTCTAATTTTAAAAACCTCGTAATTTTATCTATCGGAATTATTTTTATAGGCTTAAATATAGCGTCGCAAATTAAAAGGGTTTTCTATTTTATCCTATAGAAATAAATATTTATAAAGCTATTATAAAGTAATTAATAAACAGATATACCGAATTTCTATATATTATAGGATTACCCTTTTTATCGTTACTAATAAAAATACAGCAAAAAAGTTTACCTAAAAAAACCTTTATAATAAAACCTTATAATAATATATAAATAATTAATAACCATTTATAAAATACTCTTTTTAAAATTAAACTTATTTTAATTTTAAAAAAAAGAATATTTTTAAGTCGCTCCTTATAGCTAATATACTATTTATAAACTTCCTAATAAACGGTTAATAAATACTTATAAAATATATTAAAAAGATTTATATAGTCCTTATAAAATATAAAATATAACATAATTATAATATAGGCTTAAATATTTATAGAATTATTATAATATAGTCAATTATTAAAAATTCTATTAATAGTTAAATACTTTTTTAACGGGCGAATATTTTTTTAACGGGCGAATATTTTTTTAATAGGTAAATATTTATTAGATTTTTTTAATATAAAAAAAAAGGCGGAAGTTATAAAAAGGATAATTAAATTACTATATTAATAACTACCGAAAAGTTAATTAAGTTAGCTAACTAAAAGCTAACTTTAAATATATATTAAATACTTAAACCCGGATTTTAAATTATCTAATATAAAGAAAAAAACGTACTCTTTTAATATATAAATACTCTCCCGATATATAAATATTTTCCCGATATATAAATACTCTTATAATTTACTATAAATAAAAGCGGCGGCGGTAATTATTAATAAAATAGTAAAATCGCTAATTTAGCAGCTATAAAATTACTATTACTACAGTAAATATAGCATAAATACTTATCCGTATTTTTAAAATCACCTAATATAAAAAAAATAAAGGGTATTTATATATAAGTATTCTCTTAATATATATAGGTAGGGTAATTGCCATAGTTATTATTTTTTTAAGGTATAGAAATAAAAACGCGGGGTAATAAATATTTATAAAATACCTATCTATTTTTAAAGGTTAACTGAACTTTTTAATAGCTAGGTGAACGTTAACTACGGGCCTTTTCAGTAAAGTTTCAGTGGTTTTTTTTTGGAGCCACAGGTCAGCTTATCTACCCTTTCCTGCTAGGAGCCCGTTATCGGACGGTTTTGAAAATTCCGGGTCTACATAATTACCCGAGCACGGGATGAACTCAATCTCACTGTTCAGGTACTTCGTACCTAGGTTCCATATTAGCGCATCTTGACCTGCATAAAACTTATGTAATTTACATTAACCATGTAACTATACGTGTATAGCAGCCTATACTATACATCTAACCTTTTATGCCTATTTAATACAGGTATTTCAAATCCTCTCATATTTTAGACATGTTGAACTCCCCGTGGGTATCAAAAGGCAGAACCAATTATTCCTTTAACCTAGATGCTTACTAAAGGACCATAAGCCTCGGAAAGTTTCAACTGATGAGAATCATTTTAAACACAGGGTCCTTCATTCTAAAACACTTAAAGTATGCCATTTAACTACCTAATACTAAATGCCCCTTCATGGTTGAGAGCCTCCGACAATGCCTACACAACTAGACCAAATATAGGTAAAACATGGACAACATATGCAATAAGTCAAGTCAAGGGACACCTTTACCTGAACTTAAGCCAAGTCAAGTTGAGGAAGTGATTTTTCGCCTTGACTTGAAGCTATTCACACCTTCACTTAACTACCTAGTTAAGTAGTGTGGCTTGGTAACGTGGCTTTGCCATGTTAATAGTTCTCCCCTGAACTAATTAGCGAGCTGAGATCCCTTTCTAATACAACATCTTCGCACCCCATTGTCAATGCTTGGTGCGTCTAGTTTTTGCCTCATACTCTGTAGTTTTCTGATTCCCTAAGTCTATAGCCCTGTTTGCCATTTCTTCGCAATGTAACTTTTCCTCTCCAGTTCCTCTTAACGGTTTTGGTATTCTTGCTCCATTAATTTAAGTTCATTATTCTCTTATAACAGTATGAAGATATGTCTTTTAAAAAAATCACATCAGCTAATATCTTAAGCCTTATATCAATCAGTGCTTTATAAGGTAATAATAATAGTAATAACAGAAATAATAAAATAATAATAAAGGTAATAATGAATGTAGTAATGAAGTAGTATTAATGTCGGTAATGATTAATATATTTAAATTAAGCTATTAATAAAGACAGTAAACTTGGAGTATTATATAAATAAACGCATACTATTACCATAATATATTGCTCACAGTTTTTCAAGTTGCTGCTATGACATATAGTTATCATGTTATCTCATAGTATAGTACATGTAAGGCAGATCCAGCGCCATCTTCCTGGTGAAATATCTATTTAATAACATATCCACTTAAGAAAATCACTATTGCGTTAAAAATTAAAACGGGAAAATGAAGCCGAAAACTATGTGGTTCAGCCGAGGCTGCGCACGCTTCGAACGTCGGATATCGGCAAGATCAGTTCAAGAATATATCCGTTTAGCGCGATCCTTGGTGAAATACCACCAAGTAATCTTTAAGAGACTCCTTCGAGAGCCTCGATTGCCTCTCTCCAAGTCTTCCCTATATCATGGCTGTAAATCCAAGCCATGGAATTTCCACCGTCCGTGATAATCTTATTCGCAACCCGCTCATCAAAGGACGGGTTCCCTATGTCCCGTAGATTGGCTGTCCGTCGAGATGCCTCCGAGGCAAGATGAGCATACATCCGCGAATAATAAGGGAGCCGTATGGCGTCGAAAAGAGGCAAAGCCTCGCTCTTATCATTTTCACAGTAGGCTAACGCCTGTGCTATCACCCAGCCATCTTCCATTGCAAACCCTGCGCCAGAACCAAAGGCTCCAGATAGGGCATGCGAGGAGTCCCCAACGAGCACGACCTTGTTGTCCCACGCCGTTAGCCGAGCTAGCTCCGGGCCCGCAAATGCGGCAAACTCCCGCCAGCCTCCTTGCGGTACTCTGGCAAGCGCCTCTCTGATGGCCGGAATGTATTCCTGGGCATTCTTAGTGACTAGGTAGCGTGACGTTGTTGAGGGCCACGTACGGTAAAATGGGACTCTACATGTTTATTATCAACTGGTACGCCCCAGCTAACCTTACTTGCGCTGTGTGTGGCCGGGTCGTGCCATGCTCTTGCCGCGATCTCCCACAGGCCTTCTCCCACCGGCGAAAAGTACACGTGGGTCGTGGGTGTATGCCACCAGCCGGTTATTTCGAAGCGAGGGTCAAGATCTCTCACGTCGTCCCAGGGAAGCAAAGACCTCCAGATTGTTGTTCCGGTGAACTTAATATTATAGTCTGGCCATGCGGTGTCTCTCACTACCTGTTCCCGTAATAATCAATGCCAGCGAGTCAACTCTTAGGATCAATACGTACGGATCGGATGCCATCTGCGCCAACTACTAAATCGGCAGCTACGGTAGTCCCATCTTCGAAGTGTAGCTCAACGCCGCTGGCCCCTTTGTCTGTCATTTTTGTCAATTTTTTCGATAGCTGGATAGTCCCTGGCTTTACATGCGCGAGGAGGGCTGCCTGGAGTTGCGTTCTCTGCGTCCGGATCGGTGGGTATTTGGCCGCGTCCTTGGATTTTTCACGACGGTGAAGCTCCTCGCCCGATCGACCATTCCTTCGCTGTTCAGAAGATTTACTTCAAATTGGTCATATGCGCTTACATGTTGAGTACTGTTCGTGTCGGATGGCCACTAGTTAGTGTGTCCGCAACGCCCAGCAAGTCCAGTATATTCCAGGAGTTCGTGCTGATACTGATACCAGCGCCTACCTCGCGAAGAACGGTGGCTTGCTCATAGATAGTCACATCTACGTTCGGAGTCTTTGAGAGGGCGATAGCAGTCGCTAATCCTCCTGGCCCTCCCCCTACAATCGCCACTTTCAGGTGCGGAACCGAGACATCAATGGTCATCTTCGATATTTTTCACCAACATCAGATTTATGATATTTCTAATCGATACGATGTGTATGTTGAGTTCGGCGGGTGATATTGAAGTTGAACCTGGCGATACTGGAATTCGTCAATTATCACGTGAATTGCGTGCCCGGATTGTCGTAGAACTAGTTCAACCCGGCCTCCAATACACCCTCGTTGTGTAGGTAGTGAGAAATTGTTATTATCGCCCTGTGAAATTTTCTGCATCTAGAAAAGGGTCTTCAATTCCACAAGGGCTTAAGTAATATATCCTAACTCGTTTCAGAACCTCTAATAAAGTACTCTAGATGACTAGGTACCCTATTTACAAACTGCTATATATGATAGTGTCCATTAGATCAGTGAAGTTGGTTATAAGGTGAATCAGGTTCAATATATATCAACACCTAATGTCATACATCTTTGGACTTGAGATCGACAAAGCAGTATATCTAGATTTGGAGACAGAATGCTTGGTGATCGTATTCTTGTTTGGAGTGGCATTACAACCTTGTATAGGTAGAAGAGCGGCGTTTGGAGAGGACAGCGAGCTAGGCTCAGGTCACGAAGTGTTAGTGCTGCCTAATGGTCTAGTTAATCGACGCTTCTCGCTGGTTGCTTGCATGGATGGAAATGTAGGCTGACATTCCCCAACCATGAATATCTTCGTACCTCGCTCCTTAATATTTGTCCCAGATAGTACTCCTAGTGGTCCCGTCAAATGCATGTGGGAAATCTCGCGAGCGAGTCGGGACATTTTAAAAGCTAAATGGACCTTCGTTAACTTAGTATCAAGGTTAAGTCGTGTCTGACTACCTACAGCTTTAGGCCATATTCGGAGCGATTGCCAGGTTGAAGTGTTTGTTGTGACGAACAGACCAGCGGCCAAATGGAGGCATCAAAGGTCAGGTAGGTAGACAGCTATGGGTAATGTATTGGGCCAAGATACTCAGAAACCGGGACTATGATGCTGGTAGTGAACACGAGCATGATCACGGAGGTAGGATAGGCGGACTCAAGAATTGGAGTTCAGGCTCGCCATGGAGAGGATTTAGAATATCAGAGACGAGAAGTGATGGGAATGTTCACAGGACCTGGACACGTAGCGGAGGATTTTCCCCGGAAATAGGATCCGAGTCGTAAGTAGGAACGGACTCGTACGGAGGAGGGTTGCCATCCAACCAGTGACAGAAAGCCGTTCCCTCCATCCAGGTCGAGAAATTCGATCCCTTCAATGGTTTGCAGACACCACGAGATGCTAACCATTGCCGTGCGTAAAAATACGCGGCCGCGCAGAAGCCTAGACAGAAAATAGTACCATAAAAAGCAGCCATAGATATTAGTAAATATTTAATGATCGTGACGATCGTGCTCCAGATGGCTGTTACGGTGCTAGTAGTGGTTGTTATGGCGGTAGTAGTGGCTGTTGTGGTGCTAGTAATGGTAGTAATGGTGGTGATAGTGGCTGTTATGGTGCTAGTAGTGGTCGTCATGGTGCTAGTAGTGATTGATATGGTGCTCGTAGGATGAAGGCAGACCGATGTGTTGGATGTTTGAGGCTGTTCATCTGCTACCATTAATGGTGAAATCTGCAGTGTGGAAGTTTACGTTGAGGTTCTAGGGCAGAAGCTGTTTCCATGAGAGGAAAGGAGGCTCTTTGCGGCTTCTATAAGAAGGGCGTAGACTGTGCTGGGGCGAAAAGCTAACCTTTTTTTGTTGTCTTCGGATTTGTTGGGGTACACCTTAAACACTCTCGTGAAATACCCATAGCAAGAACACCCATGGATTGGACATTACCTAGAGGAAATCCCGATACGATATTAACGTAGGCGGGTACCTGTTCGCCAATTAAATAGCACGCCTAGAAATGGAAATCATGCTGAAAGGCAATGCCAATGTTAAAACTCAGGTAGGAACCATTTCCGACTCTGCTCCTGTTTACGACTTTGCTTCTGCGAGCATCTCCGCTCCTGTGAACGACTCCTCTCCCAAAAAAGGCAAGTCGCCGGATTTTAAATATACGGCTACAGTAAAGCATTCATAACATTCGATCGCCGCCAGAAGAGCATACTCTGTCCAGAGTGACATAGGGGTAACCTAGTTAAGGGGTTATAAATATCTATGAGTTTTCGGGTTCGCTGGTACCGACTAAACTGCTATTGAGTAGATTCGAACTAATTAAAGACGCAACAATTATCTCAATTATTCTTGTGTGTCGGCCTGGTCACACCTTGTCACTTAAGTATCCCTCGCATGCACCTCACAGGACACCAGCCAACCTCGTGTGAGTTTATACTGTTTGGAAGCCACCCAAGTGCAGGGCCAACATGGGTTGTGAACCAGCTAATTAATACGCAGCTGTAGCAGACCTTTCCATTTTCTTCACTTAACGCAACATACGGGCCATACATTGAAGTCTATTTAACATATAAATAAACAGGCACTACAACGTTCATCGAAAAACTTGAACAATTGACAAGTTTTCTCGACAAGAGTCTACAATCTATGGATAGACTCCTTAAAGGCCGACTTTCAGAAGCATTTAGCACCATAGACCGATATAGAGATAAGGCAGCCTATGGAAATATCCATATCAATAACCGAAGATGATGTTGTTAAGATCGTACAGCATCTCAATAAAGCCTAATACCTATCACAAAGGATCTACCATATTTCCCCGTATGCGTCAGGCTTAGAGAACAATCCGTAGCCACACCGGTTACATTTAAGTATAGAACAGTTGTCTGCCGAAGCAGTATTGACGTGAGGGTATGGTCTTAACTTGGACTCAAAGTTGAATACCTACGTTCTAGCGTTCAAAATTATTGGTGTACATTTACGTAGACAGTTGTTCATTAGTCCTCGCCTCGTGTGAAAAGAAGGCGATGAGTCTCAGTTAGAAGAATATCTGCCTTCTTCACACTACGATGCGTAGAATTGTGTGATAATTCGGAACTACTGTTCTTCACCCGGCCGTGGTACTAGGATTTTTCCTATTACTATAGGAGAATCTTTCGCACTCCATGTATGAAAAGACGCATATTAGACTTGGGTCACTTGACCGTGTCTTAACCATATGCTGTTTATAGCAATACGAATTCGAACTTCCGCAGAGTCGCTGATCTCGGGTAAATATCAATGACATATAACTTTAAATTAATGCATTAATACCATTCATTCTAATAGATTATCTGGGGAGAAAGACGGTTTCTTTCGAATGATGGAATTGGCTCTTCTTCTTCTTCTTCTTCTTCTTCTTCTTCTTCTTCTTCTTCTTCTTCTTCTTCTTCTTCTTCTTCTTCTTCTTCTTCTTCTTCTTTTTCTTCTTCTTCTTCTTCTTCTTCTTCTTTTTTATTTTTATTTTTCTTTTCTTTTCTATTTATTTATTTATTTTAGAAAAGGGGTGGGCAAATTATAACTAGCATATAATACTGTAGTATAGTTAATTGGCTATGCTTTCTTATGCCTTATAACGCCGTAAGACTTTAGTGTAGTTGACTTTATTGTCCGAGTTACTAAAAATCGAGAGAATAAAGTTAGGCCCTGATCGATAAATCGGCAGGCTGGCTTTATAGGGATTAAAAAATGACTTTAGTTTATATAAAAATTTCGGCAAATTCCGTTATACCTTTTTAAGACCCCTATAGCTATACTTTATTTCCTTTAATTAGTTAAATAGTTAATTAAATCTACTTATTTTGCTATATTATAAATTCGAATATTTTGTAATATTTATAAAGTAACGTTAATAATATAATTTTATAATTTTTTAAGCCGAAATAATATATAAAAAAATTAAAAAAAAAATGGATAATATTTAAAATAATAGTTTTAAATAAATAAAGTTTAAATTCGATAGCTTTTATTCTAATTTAATTATAGTTAAGGTAATTAATAATAAAAATATTATTTTTATTAATTAAGCTGCCTTAAACCTTTTTAAAGAAAATCCGAAAGATTTATAACCTTTTATAAATAGTTAAGGAACCTTTATAAATACCGATATTAATTAATTTTAATATAAATCGATATATATTATTATTATTATTAAATTTCCGTATAATTCGGCAACCTTTATCGGTTTTTAATTTAATAGATTTAAGGCTATTCCGAAAGCTTTTAAAAATACTTTATTATCGGTATTAAAATAAACTAAAATAATGATTTCGTTATTTATATAATATTTATTAAATTATTATAATAATAAGAAATTAAACGTATAGTATAGATTTATATTAATATTAATTTAATATAGTATATTTAATAATATAACGAAAAAATTCCCTAATAAACCCTTTATTTGGAAAAAGATCCTATTAAAATAGTAAATTAAAAAACGAAAATACCGCTAATAAAAAGCGATAATAAATATATCCGGAATTTTATTAAATCGAAATACTAATTTTATTATAGCATTTCCGGTAGTTTAAAAGAACTTTTTATTTAAATAACCTAAAGCCGGCTAATTAAAAATAATTTTTTTAAATAATAATATCGAGATTTATAAAGAGGTTTTTTTTAGGAAAATAGTAGTCGGAAATTTAATACGGAATACCGGTAATAAAAATAATATTCCCGATAGTTTTAAAAACGATAATAATATTAATAAATTTAAAATTTCGGAAATTAATAATCGTTAAATTAATAAAAAAAAGGTTTATAAATTTAATTTATTAAATAGAAATAACGGTAGTAAGGTTATTTTTATAAGGTCAAAAAAGGTAAAAATAAAGCTATTATAAAATCTTATTACGGTAGCTATTAATATAGTTTTTATAAGGTTATTATATTTTATTAATAATAACAATATTAAAAAAGCTATTTAAATATTTAAAAAAGGGATTAATAAAAATATATATAATAAAAAAATAATTAAAGCTATTAAAGTATTAACGGACCTTTTTAAAGCGATAATATTCCTTAATTTAAGTAAAAATTACTATAAGGAATATTTAGGAATTTAATATAATAAAAAGGTATTTAAATAATAACGAAATTAATACGATAATAACGAGGTTTAAGTTATAATAATTTTAAAAAGTTAATAATATTATAATAGTTACCTTTTATATTAAAATTATATAAGTAAATATATTTATATAATATTTAAAAGATTTATTAAAAAACTAAAATTAAAATATAATAAAGTAATAAAAGGACGTTATAGGTATTATAGTACTACTTTTTATATTAAATTTATATATAGAATATATTTTATATATATTCGAATAGTCTACCGGTAATTTTATAATGCTTAAAGGAAATAAAAGTAGCAATAATAAATTTCGTAATAACTAAATTAAAAAAAAACAGCTGAAAATTTAATTATAATAATAAAATTTAACAGCAATTAAAAAAATCGATTATAGTAATAAAAATCGAAGGCATACGCGTTTTTTATAGTATATTAAATTTAACTATAATTGAAATTTTTAAAATAGTATTAAATTTAATATACTATAAAAAACGCATACGATTGATTTTTATTATTATAATCGATTTTTTAGCTGCCGTTAAATTTAATAGCAGTTAAATTTAATACTACGCAAATTTAACGGTAGTTATTAATTTTAACTACAGTTAAATTTAATACTATAAAAAACGCATATAGTTAATTTTTATTACTATAATTAAATTTTTAGCTATTATTAAATTTAATATAACTATTATTTAACTAATTAATAATAATAGCAATAATTATATATTTTTTATTTTTTAATAGTATTTTAAACTTTATTTTAACTACCTTTATTCGAAAATATCCTATTTAAAAACGTTTCTTTAGCTAAATAATTTTAATATAACCTTTATATTTTCTTAAATATCTATTAACGAATATATATAAATATCCTTTTTTTAATATATCGATCTGCCTTTTTTTAAACTATAACTAAACGATCCCGTTCTTTCCGTATTAAATCTAACTGCCGATTTTATTCCTTACTACCTCCGTATACCTTAATAAAGTTATAAAAGCTATAAACGGCGTATAGTATATATATTTACGTACGTATTTTATATTTTAATATTAAATACTATATAATCTTAAACTTTCTTTTTAATATACCGAATATTTATTCGATAATTACCTTTAGTTTTAAATACCGGAAATTATATAACTCTTTTTAATTTTACGGCTTATTAATAGCTAGTCTTTATTCCTTAAAATAATATCGAACCCCGTAAAATGGGATAAAAATTCCTTTATTATAGCTAAAGCTAGCATTTCCTAAATAGAATTTACTATTTAATATATAGAATTTCCTAGTTAAAGCATTTAATAATAACCGACTATTATATATCGATTCCTTTACTTTAGCTAATATATTAAAACAAAATAAGGTATAGTGTACTTATATAATAATAAGTCTTTAAATAATAGGAGAGCTAACTACTTAGCGGTAATAAAGAGGTAATACCAGCCTATAGGGCTGGTAATAATAAAATCATTTAAATAGTATATATATTAAAAGATTAATAGCAAAATAAATGGCTTTAATTCATATCGAATATCTATATAGTATTAATAATAAATAAATAACTAGGTATAAAAAATGAAAACTCCCGTATACTAATAGTTAATTTAGTTTATATAAACCACTTATATTATATAAAACTACTTTAATCTTCCCTAATTTAGGTATAGGTATCTTTAATATACCTAAATTTTAATAATTAACGCGAAATAAATATAAGTAATAAGGAAATCTATCGCGAAACTATATATAACCTAAATTAAATCCTTTTAAATCGCCTTTTTTTTACTTTTAAATTCTTTTTTTTAACCTTATTTTTTAATTATATCTTTTTTATTTTAAATATTAACCCTTATTATTTAGTTCGTTTAATATATTTTTATATTTATATATTAGGTTTTATAATAAATTCTTTATTTATTTCGCTAATTTTTTTATTTAATATATTTTAACCTCGCTAGCTTTTAAAGAAATAAAATTAAAATCGATTTCCTATTTATTCCTATATATTACTAAACTATTTATATAGGGTTATAGATTTATTACCTTTATATATAACGATTTTATCTTTTTTAAATATAGATTTACGCGTTTTCGAAAAATTAATAAGGTCCGTATATAGGGAAAGGATTAATTCGTTTTTACCTTTTAATTTAATATTATTAAAGGCATTACCGGAATCCGGAAATAGTATAGGTAAAGGTAATAATCTTTATATAATTTTTACGCTTATAAAGTTGCCAACTAACTTTATATAATTATTTAATATATTTTTAAAGTTAGCTTATATTTATATTATAGAATTAAACTAAAATAAAAATTTCTAAAAATTTCTAATAAATCTATATAAAAATATTATAGCTTAATAATTATAAATCTACTTATCCTTTTATTATAATATAGAAATAAATACTATTTATATTAATTTAATAAATCTATCGAACTATATTTTTTTTATGCTTATTTTAATTAAATAAATATTTTCCGGGCTCGTTTTTAAGTTTTTTCGCCCCTTTTTATATTAAAAAATAAGACTTATTTTTCCTTTATTAAAATAATTATTAAAATAAAATATTAATATTAAAACGTAATAAATGCTATATACTTTAGTTTTAATTATTAAATCTATTATTAAATAATATAAATAAAGCTTTTTTTTAAATATTATCCCGTTATAAAGCTAATAGCGAAATTAATAATAAAATTAAATCGGGTAAAATATAAATATAAATTAAAAAAAAGTAATAATAATAAACTATTATTAATAATCTATACTTTTTTACTATAAATTAATATTACATTTATTAAGTTAAATATAATTTTTATTTGGTATTTTTTTTCGTTAATTTTAAATAGGATTTTAAAACCGTAACTTATTATAACAAATTTATTTAAGTTATCGTAAAGGTATAGTTATAAAGTAATTTCGACTTTTTTTATTAAAAATTTAATTTACTAATTATATAAAATAGTCCTAAAATTACTATTATAAAATCTGCTATAAAATATTATAAACTAATCGAATTTAATATTTAAAATATTTATTTATTTAATAAAATAACCCGAAATAAAAATAAGAACATTTTTTTATTAATATATAATTTCGAAATTACTAAATATACTTTATTTTTTTAATATATTTAAAAAGGAGGTTTCGATATATTTAAAGGGGTAAATAATGGTTTATTAAAGTTTAATTATCGAAAAAATATAGAACTAAAATTAATTTAAGATATTTTAATAAATTATATTAAGATATAAATATACGTTAATTAATATAGATATAATTAATTAAATAAAGTAAAAAAGGTAAATAGTTAAAACGAAAAATTATATATATAGTATTATAATAATATATATAAAAAATAGTAAAAGTTATAAGAAAAAAAAATTAATATAAATAGTTAGCCGAAATAAAGGTCGGAATTAAACCTAAAATATTTTATAATAATAACTATTTTTCCTTTTTTTTATATTAATTCGATTAATAGGTAAATAGCTTTAAGTAATTAGTCGAGTTATTTAATATATATTTAAAAAGGAAAAAAAATAAAGGGGTATTTATTAATACGGATCGAATTTTTTCTATATATTAAAATCTCTTTTTTTTTATTTTTTATATTTTATATAATTTCCACTTATTTCTAATAATAATATTTGTCCTTTATTCCTTTATAATTCCATTAATTTCTTATACCTATTATTAATTTTTAATATATTTAGTAAATAAGGTAAAGGTAAGGCTATAAATAAAATAATAAAAGAAACTCCCTTTTCGGTATATAATATTTTATAATTACCCTTTATACTTTAAATTTTTTAGGTTCCTTAAATACTTTAAGTAGCTTAAATATTGCAAATATTTAATAGTAATAATTATTTAGGTAATTAGGATTTTATTAAAAATATAACTAATCGTTATACTTATAATTATATATAATATTCTCCCAGATTTTACTAATACGATAACTATAAAAAGCTAATAAAAATAATAAATAAACGCGAAAAAAATTTAGTAAAGCAAAACGCGGGTAATTTAAAATATCCGATTTTTTGTCTTTAATTTATATTAATTAAAAAAGGGCGTAATTCCGAACCTTTATTTCTTAATCCGGGAGATCTTCGTTTTTTAAATAGCGCTATATATCGAAACTAACCTATTCCTATTTTATTTCCTTTTTACGGTATTCGTTTCGGTAATTAGTTTTTAACTTTTAAAAATTAAAAAGTCTAAATATTTAATAAACCGATATTAGCATTTTACGTATCGCTTTTTAATATACCGTTTCTTTTTATTAAAAAAAAACCCGTAGGTTTTTTTTTAAAGAGTTTAATTATTAATACTATCCCTATTAAATTTTTTAATTACTAATTAATAGTTAATTTCTTAAAAACTAAATTCGTATTTAATCCTTTTATATTAAAAGTCCCTTTTTCCGTTATTAATTAAAAAAGTAATCTTAAAAATATTTATACTATATAGAAATAATATAACCGTTTTAATAATAAAAATAAAATTATTATTTAATATTTCTAAATATATATTAAATATTTTCCCTAATTCCTAATAATTAATACTAAAATAAAATTTTATATAGGTTTTAAAATATATAGATATTATTTTTTTCGGCAATACTATAAAAAATCGATACGTATAATAAATAATTAAAAATAAGGACTTTTAGCTAGTTATAAACCTTCTTAAATATTTATAGGACTTACTATTAAAATTAATAAAAAAAGATTAATAGTCGGTATATATCGAAATATTAAATATTAATCCGATTAAAAACTATTTCTTTAGTATATTTATAAATTATCGTTATATTTACGGGTTATTTATTTAACTATATAAACTTAAAAATAAGGTACTATATAGGTATTATAAACGGTATTTTATAATATTAAAATAAAAAAATCGAACTAATATATAGCCCTTTTTCGGTTATCGATTAATATTAAGGTATTTCGAAAGGAACTATAGGAACTATATATATTTAATAAAAAAAGGTATATATAAATACCGAAATAAGCGACTTATATATTTCCGAATTAGGATTAATTGTTAACCTTTTTTTATAAATAACCTAAACGAAAATATAATACGGGTTATAAATATTATTTCGGCTAAAAATATTCTTAAAATTATAAAAAAATATTAACGGGTAAAGTAAAAAGTTTAAAGTATATTTCGAAAAAAAAGGTCTATAATAGGGAAAATAAATACGCTATATATTAATTTTACGTTAATTATTATTCTTTATAATAAATATAATTTTCGATTTTTTTCCCTTTCGATATATTATTATTAATAAAAATTAATACCGCTATAGGAATAAAGAAAACCTATATATAAAAAAATACTATAATAAAGAAAAAGGGGTAAAATATAAAGAAAAATAATCTAATATATTAAACCTATATATATTTTTATTTATTAATTATTTCTTTTATTTATTTTATTGAAATTAATAACCTCGTATTTTTTTCTTATTTCTTTTTTAATTTAAACCTTAATATTTATCGCTATATTATTTTTTTTACGAACTTTTATTTTTCGTTATTTCCTACTATTATTTATTTTTCGTTTTCCTTATTCCTATTTTATTTTTATTTTTTATTATATAATTTCGGGAGTTTATATTTATTTTTTATAATCCAGTAATCGTTTTTAAGATTATCGGGTTTTTAATAACTTTAGTTATTTTAAATAAACTTTTTAAGCTTTTATTTATAATAATTACCTTTATATTTAATACTATTAAATTCGATAAATCGATATTTATTATATTTCCGGATTTTATTAATTCGGTATAATCCTACCTATTTATATTTAAATTTAGAATTTTTCGATATATCTAAAGAATATAGGGTATTATAAATTAAAATAAAATTACCGAATATTAATAATTACTTTTATTGTTAATATTTAAACTTTTTATTTCGGTATTCCGCTTATTTCTTTTATTATTATATTAATATTTCTTCTATTTTAATAATATTATTATCCTATCGCTATAATATATATATTCGTTAAATAATAAAATTTTCCTTATTATAAATATCCTATTAATTAATTATTCGCTATAATAATATAATAAACTTAATAGGTATAATTACTTATTATTTATATATTAATTTATAAAGTATAAATTTATAAAATCGTATAAATATCCGGTTAGCTTATAATATAATATTAAGTTTTTTAGTTTAATTTTTCCCTATTCCGTTAATTATTTTTATTAAACAGTTTTTTAAAGGCTTATATCCTATTTTAATAAATTTTTAAGCTTATAAATAGTATATTAAGCCTTTAATTATACGTATTTTAAAGCGTTTAATACTTTTTCGGATAATTCCTTTATTTTTAATATTACTATTAACTTTAATTATAAAAAAACAGCTATAATAATAGTAAATTATTTTTTTAAAAAACCCGTTAATATATTTAGATTCCTTAAACTTAAAAGGCATTATTTCTATATAAATAGAAAGCTCGTAGCGTATTTTAATAATATATTTATAACTATAATTATTAGATATAAATTATATATTAATACCTTAAACTATTAAAAGCTCGATAAGATAATTATAAAATATAAAATCCCGAATAAATTAATTATTAACTACCGATTAATATTATAAATAATAATTTATAATATATTTAATATTATTTACTATTTTAAACCAAAAATAAATAGGGATAATTTAATAATAGGTTAACTTTTTACCTTTATATTTTCCTATTTTAACGTAAGCATTTCGAATAATAGTTTTCTAGGTTTAAAAATTATTAATAACCTATTACTATATATATTTTAATAAAGGCCTTTTCCATAATATCCCTTTATATATAATATACTTTAGCGCTTTATTTTTAAAAAATTACTTATTTCGTTTATTATTTATTTTATTTTTTAAATTTAAACGTTCTAAATATTTAAATAAAATAAAAAATCGGGTAATATTTTATAATTTCTTTAACTAATTAGATTTAAATTAAAAAACTATAGCTAAAATAATAAATTCCGATTATAATATAAGACTAATAAATATTACATTTAACTAAAAATTAATAAACTTATTAATGTTACCTTTTTATTATTTATTTTATTTATTTAAAAGGTTAAAAGGTTTATAAAATAGCCCGTCCGCTATTTAATATTTCGTATTAAAAATATGCCGGAACTTAAAGTCGAATATTTTAATATAGGCAATTTACCTAATAATTATAGCTTTCGGTAAATTAAAAAACCCGTTATTAAGCTGGGCGATTAATACCTTAACGTTAATCTTAAAGATAAAATAGGTACTATAGAGATAATTTCGGAATCTTTATAATACTTTAACTATACCTAAACATTCTTATTTTATAGCGTTATGATTTAGCTTAGCTCCTTTCTATACTCTTAATTTATATTATAAGACTTCATTTTACTTAAGTTTCTTTAATACGGGGTACTTATAACTGTAATGCCTTAATTAACTATAAGTAAAATAGGCTTTAAAATTATAGTTATATATTGGTTTAGAAAGTTATATATAGTAATTTTTTTATCTTCGATTAAACAATTAATAACCTCCTCGGCTAGAAATTGTATTAACGTTTAATCGTAAATTACGGTTATCGGTATTAGCTATTTTATTAAAAGCCCTATAATCTTACGTAAATAGGTAATATTTTGTTTTACCTAATTATAGTTTAGTATTTTTAAAGCTTTTAATAATAGTCGCTATATTAAATCGGAGGGTTACTATTTCTTTAATAAATTAATCGATTATTAGATCTTTTAATATAATAAGGGTTTAAATAAAAATAAGGGATTCGGATCGCTTTAAAATAGTAACTAAATTATTTTTAAGTAAAATATTATGATTTTTTAGTTTAAGGCTATTTATAAGGGTTATTATTTATAGTATAAAATCTATATTATTTAAGGTATAAATCTAAACCCTTTTAAGCTGCTTTATTTTTTTATTTTTTTCTAGTAATTTCGATATTCTTATACTATTATACCTTTTATTATATTAATTTAAATTAATAAAGTTTTTAGCCTAATTACGAATAACTTTTTATATATTATTATAGTTAGCTTTAAAAATCTTATTATAAATATAAAAGTTTTTAGCTATAATTTTTTTTAATGTTTTTTTATAAATTTTTTATAATAAGTTAATAATAAAAATCTTATTATTCGGGTTATTTTTATATTTACCGTTAATATCGTTTTTTTTACCGTTATTATTAATTTTGTTTTTTTTATTTTCCTTAATTACTTTTTTAATATAAATATAATAATTTTAAATAAAGTTATAAATATTATCCGGTTCCGAAAGCAATTCTCCGAATTTTAAGTTTTTTAAACGGTTTATAGCGAAGCGTATTTAGCGTATATTTTTAAGCTTAAAAGCTTTTAGAAGGGTTTTTTTAGCTTTTTTCTAACTATCTGCGTTTTTAATTTCATTTTAGACTCGCTTTTTTAAGCTAGAGTTATTTATTTAATATGGGATATTTTCAATATATATATAGTTTTTTAAGGTATATTAGTTAAAAATATAATTAATGCCTTTAAACTATTTAATAATTTTAATATTATTAAAACGGAAATAGTAATAGTTATAAAGGTTTAGTAAAATTGGGGTAATAATATAGGAAACCCGTATTTAAAAGGGAGGTAATTAAGACGTTTTATTAAAACTAAAGGTCGTTATATTTATACTATTTATTAAGGTCGGATAATTGGATATAAATAGTATTAATTTCGCTATTTTTAATTAAAAATTTATAATTTATTTACCTTTAAGCTTTTATATTTTTTAAGGTTATTGGTTTAATTCTATTAAATAGGATATATTAGCTGGTATTTTTTATTAAAAATGCTAAATAGGCTTATTTTAAAGTTTATTTAAGGGCGTTTGAAATTTTTTTTAACTAAATAAAATAATTTTAATCTCGTTATTAATAATAATAAACCGAAATAATTTAGTTACCGATTAACTATTAAACGTAATAGATTATTTATTTTTATTTTAAGAACTTTTATTTTAACCTTTTTTATTTTTATTAAATAAAGTAAATTTTAACTTTTTATATTAGCTTATATAAAAAATACTACAGTAAACGATAACTTAATTATTAAGGTTTTATAATCTTTCGGGAATAAAAATATATATCTATTTATAAAAAGCAGGTAATTTTCCTTTTACTTTTTTAGTTTTAAAATAAGATTCGATAGTATTAATTATTAATTTTAAACTAATTTATATTAACTTAATATATAATTAAGCTATTTTAAGGAATTTTATTAAGATTTTTCCCATAATTAGCTATTTTTACTATTTTAAAACGGTAATTAATATTAAGGGATACTTTAACGTATTAAATCCAATAATTAGGCTTTTTATAAACCTAATTATAGCTATTGTATTATAGGTAAATAGTAAATTAATTAGTTCTACTATTATACGCCTTTAATTAATATTTACCGTACTATTTATAACTAAGGTTATATTTTAATATAATTTTATTTATATATTTAACTATTAAATTTAATTAGTTATATTTAAACCTATTAATTTCGATATAATAACTACGTTTTATTAATATTTTTTTCGTTTAAAACTACTATAAAAAAATATATTTATTTAAATGTTTTATTTTTTTACGGGTTTCTATATATATTTTTAGTTTTTTAGTTTGTATTTATTATATTTCCTAATTATATTTTTTATATTACTAATTTTTAATTACTAATTAACTTTTATTAATACTAATTAATTATAATTTCCTAGTTTTTATTAATTATTTATATATTTATATTAACTTACCTTATTATAAATTCGCAATCGATCCAGCGATCTATAGTTTTTCTTATTTCGTATATATTTTTAGGGTTTTTTAAATATCCCAAATTATTCCTCGTTAATTATATTTATACGTATCTTTTAAACTATTTCTATCGTATTTAGATAAAATTAAATAAAATAAAGCCTTACTAAGGGAAATAATAAAACAAAATAAAATATAATATGCCTATATAATAATAGGTCTTTAAATAATAGGAAAGCTAACTATTTAACAGTAATAAAAAGGTAATACTAGCCTATAAGGCTGGTAATAATGGAATCACTTAAATAGTATATATATTAAAAGATTAATAGCAAAACGAATAGCTTTAATTTATATCGAATATCTATATAGTATTAATGATGGATAGATAGCTAGGTATAAAAAATGAAAACTCCCGTATACTAATAGTTAATTTGGCTTACGTAAACCATTTGCATTATATAAAACCACTTTAATATAACTAAAGGTTCTATCGAATTTTATTATTATAAATATATTTTAAGAGATCCATCCTTTTTAATTCCGCCACCGGTTAGCTTTATTACGTAGTATAAATGCATAGATATACGTACCATTTACAGTACTAATAGCCCCGTTAAAAGTATATATCTTTAGATTTAACTTAACTTTTTTAATAATATAATCGTTATCCGGTTATTATATAAATGCTTAAAATAATTAAACTATTCGAAATAAGGTATATTAAATAATTCTTAACACGGTATTTTAGCTAATTTTAAATAAATAGGTAACGTTTTTTTATAATTTATTAAAAACTATTATCTATAAAAATACCATTAACCTTTACTTAATTGTAGTATATTTAATTAATTTACGATAATTTATATAATCTTTAAGCCATTTTAATAACTCCTTAAATACTGCCTTATTTATTTAAAAAAAATCCCTAAACCTCGTTTTAGGGCTATTAAATATTTTTTTAACTATTTGCCGGCTTTAATTAAAATTATCGGTATAATCCGAACGGGAACGATCCCTTAATTTTATTAAAAAATATTAACGTTATTAATCTTTATAAATACGACATATTATAGCTATTATAGCTACTATAAATACTAAACGTCGATTTATACGTATATATTTCGAATACAGTTCTTTATAAAGTTAAAATGGTTATAATTAAATAAATATAAATATATTTATCAACTAAAACTATCCCCAACTTAATATAGCCTATTTTTAAAAAAGCAGGCTAAAAATCGGGTTTCTAGCTGATTTTTTATACTAATTTCTAAGCAACTATACTGTTTTTTTACTAGTTTTCAACAGGGATACCACCGGTACGTACAAAAACTAACGATCATTTACATAACTTACATAATTATTAGGCTGGCTTTACATAACGACATAATAGGTTAAAATTACTACTAAAATAGGTATAAACCGGACCAACTAACGTCTTGGATTAAAGCTTAAATAATGCCAGCCTAACAGTTGCCAGCCTGCCGATTTGTCGATCAGGGCCTTATACTTGACAAGTGGACTCGAACGTATCAACGGATACTGAAGCGCTATAGTGTGGGATACTCGCGAACATGCCATTTGCTATGAATGGTAATGATACTGTAGTATATAGTGTAATTCCTTTGTCATCCATCTAGCTTTTCAGGATACTGCCACCTCTGAGCCAGAGGCTCTGGCTCATTGGGAAATATTTTATGATATATTGAACGATGTATCACTTGAGATAGGGCCCAGCCTGTCGGAAAACCCCTCCATCTCTACAAACCAACATGCCCATAGGGTTACACATGTCAAACTTCAATGAGCCGCGTGATTCCCAGGACATGCAGATTAATGTTGACTAAGTACTTCTCAAGCATCATCAATCTTATGTCCCACCAGGACGTTAAGAGACCGTATTCAGGGACTACACGAGCCGTAAATATAAGGGCAAGTTACATCTCCCGTCAGATAGAGGTGGCCGAGGGACTGCCTCTTTCAGAATGTTGACCATGGACAGAACACAGCCTGAGATTGCAAAAAGCTGTATTAGAATCAAGTTTGATAGAAGTACCTATTAGTTCATATCTCCTAATCCTATGCTGTCTACTGGAAAGAGATGCAGCATGCGCTACTAATAATGCCTTGGTATGAAAATCATCGCTGTTGTCGGAATAGAACCCTAATAACAGCTACATAGGGGCATATACAAGTCTGAAGGAGTAAACAATTACATGCCGCTAGGTATATACTGTGGATATATGTTAGTTACCCCTAATTAGAGCTCGCGTATACCGATACTCTAAGATTCACATGCTTACGTCCAGCTGTCGTCAGTAGTGATTTGCGTCGCTTATCGTGTCCATGATTATTGGCGTTCGAAATACTAGATGCCCTGATGCCATCAAGTTTCGAAAAGGTCGAGAGAACCCCACAAATATCCCGGTATGGGCTGCACCGATGACATCAATGAAGGCATGAAAATCGTGACGATGCATGTAACCTACCTGCCTATCCGCCTACCCCTACCCACGTACGCGAACCGGACAGCCAGGGATCTACCAGTACGCACGTCTTACGTACAATGTAGAAAGTGTGGCAATGAGATGAGCCGCTGTGGTTGCCAACCAATTACCGTAATAGTAATAATAGGCTGGTGTGTGGGCAAAAGCAGCCCCAGCCAGCCCAGCCAAGCCCTCGACATTCGTTCATATGTAGACAAGTGACGAGTTCTATGCAGGAGTATGTGATATGTACGAGTACAGTACGTAGTGTGTAAGTCGCCGCAGACCATTCAGCCATTTGCATCTCGTTGGGTGATATGATCCCATGGGTAGGTTAGGTAAGTATATGTACTTTATTATTGCAGGCAGATGCTTGTCATGTTAGCTGCATATTCGGCGGGATTCAAGGCTGGCAGCTCAGTTGGTCCCGCTATGACGAAAGAAATGCCTTTCTTACTACACGTACAGACATCCATGTATGCGAGGTATGTTACCTAGCTGCCTAGGTAATTGTATTTGCCTCCCCCTGCCTGTCTGTATGATTTTCTAATGAAGAATAAAATGAAAGAGAACACCGTCCGGTAGTACGATATGATCCAAACGTGACGGAACTCAGACCGCTCGTCAGACCGGCACATGATAGGATTTAACGTGTTGTTGTTGCACAAGACATGGTCTTAAGACGGCCTCGGCGGGTGCTAAGGAGCTCACACGGCCGATCAGTTGACCACGGGTTACCGTATCAACCGTATTACACGACTAGTAGAAAACCAACCAAGAACATAACCCGACCGGCTGCCTTAGGCGCCTAACTAGTTAGCCGGGCGCCTAAGAGAATCTACTCCGTATACATGCTATTGTACGTGCATATCCTTTTTGGTCATCAGCAAAATTCAAATTCGACATCCCGGAATACCCGACAGTATTGTACGGAAGCAGGGAAGCTAGCATTGTCGTCACCGACGAGACGAGAGTACCTAGCCGGCTGGCGGGGGAGCAAGGATTCACAGCGCATCTGTAATGTATGTACATACGTACTTCGTACATCATACTGGCACCCCGAAGCGCAACACGAAGTCTAAAACTACTCAATTAGGCTGTGTTTTCCTTGGGGCGAGCCTGTTAGATATATTGGATATCTCTTCGCTTCGTCCATAAGCAGCACGGTGATGTTCCGATCTCCAAGAGCAAGGGAACGAACCACGGACACCCTGAGTGAACACCATCCGCCACCTCGCGAACCCCCCCAATCTCTAATTCTAATGTCTCAAGCATGTGCAAAGATCGCCGCTAATGTGCGCTAACGAACCCCTCAAACTGTAACGCTGCACATTTCAGGGCCCCATATTCATCTTTCACCCCGCTCTGATCTTGGCGATCAAAGGGCAAAACGGTACGAAACGAAGAATATCGGAGATAGAGATATGTACATAAATAATAATGTTACTTACTACTACTGTATGTATTTACTGCTAGGTACCGTTTCTATATGACTAACAAAGAACGCACTTAAGGAGGAGGCAGTAATAAAGTAAACGCATCATGTAGGTAATTACTTGCTTATCGTGGTACATAGGTTGTTGACTCAGCTTAGCTTAAGCATCTAACTTAAGGTCAACGCACGATCACAAACATTAGCCTTGTTTTTGTGATACGAAAGGCGGGGGAGGGGTAGGAAGTTGACTTATTGGGCAGGAGGGGGGAGCCAAAAGGGAAGAGAAAAGTGATCAACGGAAACATGGGTGATAGGATCTGGTGATATCGTATCCGCCTGCTTATTTTATGTTATACCCCAGAAAATAGCATGGGGTCGCACGGGCAGGACATGGCGAACTTGCGACTGAGCTGATGAGCTAATGGCTGGGTAATAAATTGATGACTATAGGTCAAGTCGATAAGCATCGCTTCATCGCGTCTCCTCCGTGCTCTGTATCACAGCAGCTGATTGATTACATATTACATAGTGGCCGGTCGTTATATGTAAGAGTGTCGGTGTGAAGGTTATGTTAGACATTGCCCGGCGTCGGTCGGCATTTGCTATTGTCCTCGACTTAATATCTGATATGTACTATGAGTACGTAGTAAAGAAGACGGAATCTTAGAAATGAGCGAGAAAATGGCCGAGCAGCCCGAGCAAGGTAAAGTTGAGTTCGGGACTGATAAGCCCTCGACTCGCACTTATGTACCTACAAGTAAGTATGTATAGACAAATAGGACAAAGTAGGCAGAGGCCTGGAGGCTGAAAATCAGATCTACGTATATTCAACCATTGATTGATGTCGCTTATATGATAAGCCCAAGTTTGATGATTATCGTGGCTAAGCGGGACTGCGGGAATCCTAGACCACTCCTCTTTCTCTTTGTTGGTCCATTGACATTCCTCAATGAGGTATCTTGACAGCGCGTATCGTTGGCGATCGCCTCGACGTTTGGAGTCCGAGCCAAACAAACACCGTCTTAATGTATCGCACACCATGCCGGCCGGTCTAGACCGCGACCGGAAGCTTATGTGGTTCTTTGTTGGCCTTCCCGAAGCGAACAAACTGACAAGGTAATCAATGGCATTGTGTTGCGACCCAGCAAGCTGACCCCGAGGCCAGCCTCATTAACCGGTCGTATGAAGTAAGCACACGTTACTTTCTGAAATGGACCGAGTCGAGGCCGCACACCTTGTTTGGTATATGCTGTAATCCGATAATACGATAATCTAGATAATCTGACGGGTTCGCATGGCAAAAATAGACGGTCGTATAACGGACATCACGGTCTTCATTTGGTTTTCGAGTATACGTATGGAGTAATAGACAATAACAGGCGCTCTACATACTTTATATAAGTAGGTTATTAGTAGGTAGTATGGCAATCTCTAGCGCCCTGCTTACGCCATCAAGTCTTTGTCTTTGCCCGTTGCCATCTCTCAATTACAAAATATATATAGACCGTACTCAAATGTAGTCCTCTACACAGCCATCGTAATTACGAATATCGATCTGACTCTCTGAGCATTAACTATTAGCCCGCCGCCCGCCAGAACGATTTTCAACATCATTTACAAAGCACATCGAGGTTTTGAAGAAAGCAGAAACTGTACATATTTGATCGCACCGCCACCGACCTCGTTAGCCACTCTTTCAACGTATCATAGCATTTCTAATTACTCGCTTGTTCTTGATCAAGCACCAGTGTACCGATTTACTGGGCCACTATCACCTGATGCCTATACCTAACTGGATCATCAATACATCACAGCACATGAATGCCTCGGTGAAATTTTCTTGATAGTACATAGTAATCGGCGTATATTCTTGGCTTTCTGGCCACCGTGCGGCGTATTCCACCGGTCTCAATAAACAGAGCCTCGGATTTTAGATTCTACAGCGTACACTTACATCATCTCGACGAACGTCATCGGATTTCCCGGTGAACAAGAGACAATTCTTCTCGAGCACCTTCTACGCCCGAACACGCATAGGTCTGCTGTTTCCAATATCAGCTCATTTACCCTCGATAGTTCCATCAGCTTTCAGTCATTCTGTCTACCTTTTACGCACAAGTATAACTGCCTAGGCTGCAGCGTACGGATGACTGGTAAAAATAGATCTGGACAAGGTCAGTAATCCGACCGTATTGCTAAAAACATTTCCTACCGTATTGACAGTCAGTATTGGGTTGCCTGTTCCGGTAATCACCCCGCTTAACCGTTATTATAATTTTTTTTTTTCCAGCTAGCCCCAACAATTTTACGCTAGTTCGCTTCCACGTATCCCGGTCGGTCTGTGTTCAGCCCTTTAAGCGTAATTGTATTTATTGTTGATACACCCTCCACGATTTTCTTCCAGCCCTTTCTTATACCCACTTCCTACACCGACACACAGGTTGGATTTTCGCCCTCGGCAAGTGCAGGACTGGAACAAAAAGGTAGCCCGGTGCAGCCTTACGACTTTTCAACGATTGACGAAGGAATATTCAGGAGAGCGAAACCACCTCCAACGCGTTCTACACACGCGCACACACATATACGCACTTACACACCTACACACTCAACACTTACACGCTTGTACGCTTATACACGAATACCTTTCCCACCAACCTCAACAACCCAGGACAGCTTCTGTTGGCTTCGTTGTTTCAAAGCGACAACATCTCTCAAGCCTCAAATGTCGCGACGCAGTCCGTGTGTATCTGACGACACCAGACCAGCACGAAGCAGAACCACGTCGCAGCATAGCCATAACCTTCAGTCGCCGCACTCGCAACCGCGCTCGCCTCACCCATCTTCCCACAAATCTTCTCACAAGGCAGCATCCTCGCAGGCACACAACCCCTCGCCTTTGAAGATGGTTACGACATCGACGACAGCAGATCATCCTGGCGATGACACCATGTACTATTATCTCCCTAACGAGAATGCACGAGAATCCGAGCTGCAGAATCACGGCTGGATGGAGCCTATAGTAATAGACGATGACGACTTGATGTTTGGAGGCAAGAGTCTCAGCGCCTGGTATGAGGAGGAACGAAAGTCCATCAGCTATACGGCAGAAGAGGAGCGACGGGGTCGTCAAAGGGTGCGTTCTCAATCAGCAACAGTAAATATATACACACACTGACCGGATGCTAGGTACGACAACATTATCCGCATTCACACCACCATCACCACCCTAACCATCATCATAACCATCACCACAACCACCACCACCGACAGCACGGGAAATCGACTACTACGACGAATAATCATGAACAGAAGGACCACTAGAGGCATTGAGACATAATAGGAGGTTGTCAAGCATTCGAATTTTTTCGCTTTTTTCCCTCTCTCTTACCTTCACGAGATACCCAACAACATTTTTTGCATGAACCTCTAGCAACTGTAGAAGAATTGACTTTCAGAACACATCTCACGACTCGCGAATTATGTGGGTTTCGGCCCGGGCTGGCTTCGGACTTCGCATACGGACGACTGCATTCTGCATTGCATAATTACATTAGATATATCGCACCAAGCATACGCTTCCCGCGTCTTCGGCTTCACAAGGTAGCCAACAATATACACGACCGGAATCGATTAGACCAATACCTCTTTTAGACGTC
Source organism: Xylariaceae sp. FL0662B (assembly GCA_022376535.1). Classification (NCBI taxonomy): domain Eukaryota; kingdom Fungi; phylum Ascomycota; class Sordariomycetes; order Xylariales; family Xylariaceae; species Xylariaceae sp. FL0662B. The sequence continues at coordinate 79,197 of JAJJKD010000055.1, forward strand.
GGCTTTTTGCATTTTTACCACTCAGGGCCGGCCTGAGTGTGAACATTCATCGGCATTTAACAGACTGGCTATCTTCTTTTTTTGCATTGGGATGGGCGTTTTTTGGTCTCACGCATTTTTTGTAAAGAAACTTCTTTTTTGCATTCCAGGCCTGGGTTGAACGGACAATATGTCGCTAGCCTGAGTCGGCCAGGCATCTTCGCTGTTGGAGTGTGAAGAAGTATCCCATTTAATCCTGGCCTGTCGTTAACCGCCAATCATTCAGAGGTACTGGTTGCAACTTGCCACTGAAGGAACTGGTCAGAACTTCGGGAATCTACACGTTAGAGCTTTTGAGTTGACGAGGATTACCTAGTGTGCCTCGAACGCTGAGTAGCTTAGCTTAGCTGCTGTCAGAAATGTCATTTCAAATTACTCCATTCGTCAACGTGTGCTCCATTTGATAGTACAAGCCATCTGCAACATCTCTTTTGTCTCTCCGGTGCCCTTCATCCTGAATTGTCAAAAAGTCGTTGCTCACCTGTGACATCCCGGCGTAGGCCACTGCAGTTCGAGAGCAGATGAACTAGATTAAGCGCCGGTAAGACGCTAATAAAACCGTTTGTAAAGTGTAATGGGTCGCACCATTTGAGGCCGTTCCAGATAATTCGAATTATTGAGCCCCTCCAGGCGGATAGATACATATGCCTAAGCCAAGCACATCTAAGGAGCCGAGACGCGTCAGGTACTTTGGTAATGAAGACCGTAGCTATAACACCGTCCTAGGAGGCATCCCCAACGCAATGTCTAAGACCTTGACATGGGGCGTTAAGTTCGAATACGTTGCCCTCGATTAAGTTACACTAATGTGACTCGGTGGTCATACAATCATACTACTTGCTAAGTTATAGTGACAAGGTTCGCGATGGTCTCCCTTCTTTCTAGCCGTGAGAAGGAGGGGGCAGAAACTAAAATGCCAAGAACACGATACGAGTTGGCCAAAGGCAGAAGTTAAGAAGCCTACGAGTTCATCTAGATCCGACCGATGCAAGAACCGTATCGACAGGTTAACCATGTTATCAATACCGTAACTCATCCTCGTTCGCTTTCAAACTCTACTAGTCTATCTCTCCATCGCGATATCACGTTGTCACACGTGATCGTCCAAGAGGTCTTTCGCCATGGCACGGGGTTTTCACGATAGCCGAGAAACTCTATGGTCGATTTGCTGCCAATATCGGACCACTTGTTTTTCCTGCTGTCTCGGCAGGGTGGCGCTCTGGCGGCAGTATGGAAGCTTAAGCCCTCCAAACCACTTGCCCCTCTATTAGGCACCCATCGTCCTCTACAGTAGATGGGAATCCTGGTAGCTTTCTTCCACATTCCGCCGGTAGGGATACCTAGTACTTGAACATTTAAAACGTTTTGACTTTCAGCTAATTCTGTTTACCGTACTAGTACGAACTTGTCTAATTCCCGGACTATCCATTAAGAGGACGAACAGCAGAAGCTTCCTCGCGAACCTAATTCCACGTCTCATCACATTTGTATAGGAATGAAGCCCTGTGGCTCTGCTTTGCTCTAATTTGCCTGAGGTGATCTCACTTCAATACTCACCCTTACGAGTTAAAGTAACAGTGATAAACTAAGAGCATCGAGGAATAGAAGATGGTGTTATTAAGCTAAGTATAAGACTATCAAGTTTGTCGAGATGGTTTCTTATGCATATATTCATTCACATTACCACATTATGTGACCTGTAGTTTTCCGCATTTTGTCTTTCAAATAAGGTCCAGATCGACAAATCGCCAGGCTGGCCAACTGTTAGGCTGGCATTATTTAAGCTTTAATCCAAAACGCTAGTTGGTCCGGTTTATATCTATTTTAATAGTAATTTTAACCTATTATATTGTTATATAAAGCTAGCTTAACAGTTATATAAGTTATATAAATAATCGTTAGTTTTTATACGTACCGGTAATATTCCTATTAAAAATTAATAAAAAAATAATATAATTACCTAAAAATTAATATAAAAAATTAGCTAAAAACCCGATTTTTAGCCTGCTTATTTAAAAATAAACTATATTAAGTTAAAAATAATTTTAACTAATAAATATATTTATATATATTTAACTATAACTATTTTAAATTTATAAAAAAAACGTATTCGAAATATATACGTATAAATCGATATTTAATATTTATAATAGCTATAATAGCTATAATATATTATATATATAAAAATCGATAACGTTAACGTTTTTTAATAAAATCGAAAAATAGTTTTTATTCGGAATATATTAACGATTTTAACTAAAGCCGGCAGGTAATTAAAAAAATATTTAATAGCCTTAAAACGAAATTTAAATATTTTTTTAAATAAATAAAATAATATTTAAAAAATTATTAAAATAGTTTAAAAATTATATAAATTATTATAAATTAACTAAATATATTACGGCTAAATAAAAATTAATAATATTTTTATAAATAATAGCCTTTAATAAATTATAAAAAAACGCTATTAATTTATTTAAAATTAACAAAAATACCGTATTAAAGATTATTTAATATACCTTATTTTAAATAGTTTAATTATTTTAAATATTTATATAATAACCGGATAATAATTATATTATTAAAAAGGTTAAATTAAATCCGAAATTATATACTTTTAACGGAACTATCGGTATTATAAATAATATATATATCTATACGTTTATATTATATAATAAAATTAATTAATAGTAAAATCGAAAAAAATAAATCTCTTAAAACGTATTTATAATAATAAAATTTAATAAAACCTTTAATTATATATTAATTAAAATAAAAAAAATAATATATAATAATCGGTTATTATTAAATGCTTTAATTAAAAAATTCCATATATTAAATAGTAAATTTTATTTAAAAAATATTAGCTTTAATAATAATAAAGGAATCTTTATTCTATTTTATAAGGTTCGATATTATTTTAAAAAATAAAAATTAACCGTTAAAAAGCCGTAAAATTAAAAGTAATTATATAATTTCCGGTATTTAAAATTAAAAATAATTATCGAATAAATATTCGGTATATTAAAAAGGAAATTTAAAATTATATAATATTTAATATTAAAATACGGAATATATATATAAATATATATATTATATACCGTTTATAATTTCTATAACTTTATTAAAACCTATAAAAATAATAAAAAATAAAATCGGCAGTTAAATTTAATATAAAAATAACGGGATCGTTTAGTTATAATTCGAAAATAAGCAAATTAATATATTAAAAAAAAGGTATTTATATATATTTATTAATAGATATTTAAAAAAATATAAAAATTATATTAAAATTATTTAATTAAAAAGATATCTTTAAATAGGATATTTTCGAATAAAAATAATTAAAATAAAATTTAAAATATTATTAAAAAATAAAGAATATATAACTGCTATTATTATTATTAACTAATTAAATATTAATTATATTAAATTTAACAGTAGTTAAAAATTTAATTATAGTAATAAAAATTAACCGTATATATTTTTTATAGTTGATACGTGAGTTCAGGGTAAGAATGAATATATTACTAAAAGATGAAGATAAAAAAAGAGAGAAGGAATCCTCCAGTAGGATCTGCATACTATTTATGCAGATCCCTGTTTATTTAATCTATTTGGTAATTATGCGCATACCCCTCCTAGCCATACGTATTAGATTGCCGGGGCAGAAAAAAGCTTAGTGCTGCCCTTAGTATACCATTTAGGTCTTTTGTAGGCGACCACGAAGTCGTCTTATTGGTTAAGGTTCAGGTGCTAGCTGAAGTTTAGGTGTAGGCTAGGGCTCAGGTGGAGCCCGCAATTTTCTCTTCTTCGCTTTAATAGCTTCTTCTAGTGGCTGTTGTCCTCCTTGTCGGTCCCAATACTTTTATATTAGTTTTAGGGAATAATGTAGCCGTTTTTTACTTATCTAATCGTTATCCTTATATCCGTATCCCTTCTATTTTACGAAGTAATTAAAACCCTTTTTATTTCGTATAATACGGTGTTAGAGAATTATTTCTGTTTTGTATAGCTTTCCGTCGTTACTATTAGAGTCCTATTCCGCTTCGATAGGTTTAGGAGGCGGGGCATATTTGCGGAAGGGGTTGTCTCCTTTTTCCCGGGTTAATAGGTAGGCAACGGATATAACGAAGTAAATAGATGTATCTTTAAAGTTTAGCCTATAGGCTAATCTGCCTACTTGCTCGAGGACCTTCTAAAAACCTGCTTTTTACTGGGTATATTTTTTAAACGGTCGGCCGGGTAAATAATATCCATTGTATAGTTTAAAGAATACCTCATCTCCGACTATAAATTCGACAGCGCAATACCTATTGTCGTAGATTCGTTTAGCCTTTACCGCTATAAAATCCATTACGAATTCGGCATCCTTTCGTATATATTCGCAAATTATTTTAACCTTATCGAAAATATTATGATTTATATCGGTAATTATTTCCTTAAAACCTAGGAGCTTAAAACCGAAAAGCAATTTATATAAGGTTATCTAAACTAACGCGAAATATGAATTATTAAAATTCCATTATAGCGCGGGGAGCAATTTTAGCTAATTGCCATTTAAATACATAAAGTTATAATATCTAATTCCAATTTCCACAGTCTAAACTTTCCTCTTAAAAAAACCGTCTCCTTAGGGATAGTAAGCTATAGTCATTAAAAGTCTAACGCCCAATACTTTCTACATTCCCTTCTAAAAATCTAAAATAAATTTCCTATCTCAGTCGGAAATAATGCTTTTAGGAATACCCCAATTAGAAAGCAACAGTTATTAGGTAAAAATCTCAGCCTAATCGATAGCTAAATATTTAGTATTACCGGGAATTAAAAGCGTCTGTTTCGAGGTTTAATAAAAGACTAACATAATATAGTCGAAATAGTCCTTATCCTTACCTATTATCTGCTATATAGAGCCTTCTGATTTCACTTTAGGTAGACTTATAATAAAATCGATCGCAATAGTACACATAAGTAATAGGTCCTAGAAGCAAATTGGCTGGTAATCCCCAGGGGTTCTGCTCCTATTAATCTGGTTCAATTCGCATACGGGGCAGTACTTAATGTACTTCTTAACATAGCGTACCTTGCTGGGCATTACAAAGCCCTCGAGGTTTTACAATATTCGGGTTTTTCCGAAATAGTATTTATTATTGTAAGCTATAGCTAATACCTCGCCTAAAAATTTGAAAGGGATATAAAGCCAACGCTTACCCTATATATCCACATTGTACATCAGTCCATCGGATACTTCAAATAGGTATCCTAATCGCGAAAAATTAAACGGGTCATCTGTCTCTTTTCCGCACATATCCTCGATAATCTTAAAGTACTTCGTATCGACTTTATATACGTCACGAAATCTTTTCTTTATATCGTCATCCATAATTGCTTCGGAAATTTCTTCATTCATCCATACCTTATTAAACACAGGCTCGTCATTAAATCGCTTAAATTTACCGCCAGAATCCTCCTCATCTTAAATTATACGCAAGCGACTCAACGCGTCAAGCACAAAATTAAATTTTCCTACCAGGTAATAAATATGGAGGCTATATTAGGAAAAATAAATAGAAGAATTAATAAGTTGTCTATTTACATAATCGGAGAATAATATATCTAAAGTTATCTGGTTAATAATACCCTTTATTACGACGTAGTCTATAAGTACGATAACTTCTTTTCGGGCTAACTGAATAGTTATGCGAATCTTCTTAATAGCCCATACAAAATATACTACCTCTAGTTCCGAAAATCCGTATCGGGTTTTAGCTCCCGATAAACATTTACTTAAATATATAATAAAGAGAATTTTTATAAAAAAGATCACTATTCCTAGGTACTATTTGAAGCCCTTTTTTAGTTAAAATACCATAACGCCGAATCCTTATTTAATAGAACCGTCTACCTATAAAAATAGTAATTAATCTAGGTCCTAATAATAAACCGTAGTCTTCCTAGCTATCAATTTTTAAATGGCTTAAAAGGATTCTTGCTCTGGTGGGGTAGGATCGTAATATATACTGCAAACGTATATAATTCGTTTACTAGGATTATTATTACTAATTCTTTCTATAATCCGTCCCGTTACGAGAAGCGTAGTTTTTCTTTTCTATAATAGCTTTATTAGCTATACGTAGTAAGGCAAAAGGTACCGCAGGAAGCCCGTAGCCCTAATATAGTTCTTAAATGCCTTTAATTAGCTAGGGAAGGCGATATTTTTCAAAACTGCGAGTCGGTCTTCCGTTATAGCTATCCCGAAAATATCAACACGGAAGCCGAATAGTTCCACTAATAGATATCCAATAAAGGATTTCTTAAGAAATATAAATAATCCTTTTTACGTAAATAGTAAAAATATCGAATCGAAATATTTAAAATAATCCTCGGCCGTATCCGAATAAATAACGATATTATCTATAAAGGTTCGAAAGAAATGAAAATGATGTCGAAAAAGTCTATCCATATACCTCTATACGTAAGCTAGTAAATTATAAAATCCCATTAATGTAACAGTAGATCTCTTTAATCCGCGATAACTTATAATAATAAACCTATCGTAATAGTCCTTATATATAGAAAATTAATAAAAAAATGCAATAGCGTCTATAATAGAAATATACTTTTTCCCTTTTAATAAAGCGATAACCTTTAATTAAAGCGGGAGGGGATAATTATCTAATATAGCTACTTTATTAAGGCCGCATAAGTTAACCATAACGCGGGCCTTCTGCTCTCCGTAAATTGTTCTTTATACTATAAATAAAAAATACGCAAATAGCGTCGGCTCGTTTACCCATTCCATTTAGTTTTAGCTATATAATTAATTAAATATCATATTAACGACTTTTTAATCCCTTTTACCCAATAGGTATTTATATATATTAAGCTTAGTATTCTGCCATCCGTTTATAAGGGGAATCTTTATTTAATCCTTTAGGGGTATATTTATAGTGCCTTAGTCTTTCCATAAAATTGGATATCGCTCGATAAGCTTAATTAACTGACTTATATAACTTACGTTTTCTATATAAATATATACTCCTTCAGAAATGACTTACTCAAGGAGGTTAGGGGGCTTTTTAATGCCTAACGTAGCGTACATTTCGGGAATACGAGGCTTAGATGGCTTATTATAGTTTGGGCTGGGTTCCTAAATCGCGTTATAAATCGCGTCCAGTAAGGGCGTCTTATTTCGCGACGCATTACTATTAAAGGGAGTACTTGCGTCTTGGGAAGTTAAGTGGGTCAATTCAGGTATCAGGGTAAATTCCGCATTTATAGGTGTAAGGTCTGGTAGTATAGACATAGGTTCGCACGCAATAGCTGGTATCGTAATAATATTACATACGGGTACTAAAGACCCTCCGAGCGTTAATACCTCAGCTGGCATAGTGCCGACAGGAATAACTAGTAGCAATATATTAACGAAATTAAATACATCGGTAGTAACAAAAGTTACTACAGCGACGGGTATCGCTGCCATCCCTATAGCCACTCCTGCAGCCATAGTAAGGGTCTTAAAACTCTTTATCCATATCATAGCGAAATATCCTCCGTTATTATTTTCCTTAATCGATCCTATTTAGGAGTTTTTAGGAATAATAACATTATCCGAAAAAGTGTTCTTCACAATTACGGCGTATGGTATTTTTACGTCCAATATTACATTTATAGCTACGGGATTAAATACGTAGAAGGCAAAATTCCGGTCTATCGGTAAAGGCTTATAATCTACCTGGATATAAGCCGATTCTCCTAGTTATAGCGTTACTTTTCGCTTATTAATAACTCGTTTTTTACAAAGGTAACCTGTTCGGATACATTTAAAATTCACTGCAAAATTATCTATCTTACAGAACTAAGCAATTCCTTCTATATAAAAAATATCCGCTACATAAATATCCAGTAAATCGTTTCCGATTAGAAGGTTAGGTTAAAAGTCTCCGTCTATAACCCATCCTTACTTCTCAAAGCCTATATATTTTATTTATCCTTTAGTATTAGTTCTAATTAGATAAAAAATAAAAGTCGCCTAATGTTTATAGTATACGGGATCTTTATAAATGCCTTAAAACATTATCGAAACCGGCTTAAGTATATACTTAAGGGTATTCAGAAACTTTCTGCTAATTATAGTCCGCCCTAAGCTATAATCTATATAAACCTCCGTTATCGGGTCATTTAGAACTACGCAGGCCTTAACTTTTAGGTAAGTATGGCTTAATTGTAGGTACCTGTCTGGCAATTCCAAATTAGGAACCATTTAAATAATCGGGCCGTCATCGACTTCTTCTGCGGGCGATTTCGCTAGTAAGAAATCCTTTAGCTATGCTGGAATGTCGGGCAAAATTAGTTTAAGCCGAATATTTCCGACCCTCGCGTCCTAACAAACCTTAATATACTTAAAAAGCTAATTACGGGAGTGGAGCATTTCGTGGTAGAAACTACATATACGTCAACTGGGGTCGGCTAGGGATGGTATCTTAATGATTTCCCAAACCAGGTCCAATACGTACCTTTTAGAGTACCTTTTCAGTTGTTTTTCCGTATCGAAGGCTTTATTACACCTATAACATATAGTGTCTGCGTCAAGGACGATATATACTTGCTTGCGGTCGGAGTCCGTGTCGCCAAAGCCTAGCTCCACTAACAATACGCCAGAGTCCGGGGCGTCTGCCTTGTCGGCAAAATGCACCCGATCGCGCTTATAATCATCTCCGCGCCTATCGCGGTCTCTTTCGCAGTCTCTATCGCGGTCGCATCTATCGTCACGGTCGCGCCTGTCGTCACGGTCGCGTCTGTTATCACGGTCGCGTCTATCATCGCGGTTACGCCTATTATCGCGGTCGCGCCTATCATCTCTATCGCGCCTATTATCCCTATCGCGTCTGTCATTATTACGCCGATAATCTCGGTCGCGGCTACGGTCGTCTCGATAAAAGGAACCGGGACGGTAATAGTCTGCGCGAGATGAGTTACGACGGGAGGAACCACGCTTATAGTCCCTGCGGTAATCGTCACGACGGCGTCCGCGTGTATTATAGTCGCCTGATAACCGGTATAAGCTATAACTACGTCTATTAGAAAGAAGTGCTCGACTTTAGTCGTAATTACGATTATACGAGGAATCGCGTTTGCGACTCTTTCCTTTAGTGTCTGATATATTTTGATCGCCCTTAGTCGGCAGGCTAGGTACATGCGTTTTTTTGATGTTAGGGAATATGTTGGTGTATAGTGCGAGCAATAGAGGCTTAGCCTCTTCAATTACTGTTATGTACATTGTGAGGGTCTCCACCTTTTTCGGAGCCCGGAGAAATTGTCTTATGTCCAGAGATATGCTGGACCAAATTTGGATCATGATACTATACCAATTGGTGTTGTTTTCCAGCAGGGTGCCTATGGCCTGTATATAGCGAAGTTTCTTTAATATAAATTGCGTAAGTATGATATCATTTCGTGTAATGTCCTTGAGGCTTAGTGTATTTGTAGTGAAGCGCTCGGTGGCCGCTGCAGGTTTGAGGGTGAATCGCTTAATAAGCTTCTCCAGGATTATGCTGAGACCTCCAGCTCTATAATCCATTCTATTTTTAGACGTTAATTCCGTAGTCTACCACAGTATAGCTGTATCGGTAAGTAGGGCAGGGAAAAAGCTTAGAATCTGATTTTTAATGTCGGCGCTTATGCTGGGGTTCTCGAGGTACGTGCCGATTGTCTTTTTGAATGTACGTATATCGGTGTGAATGACGTTGTGACCGTCCATGACGATACCGAGATTATTCGGGTCATTATAGTAGGGATCGAACTGACCTATATTTTTACGTTTGATTTTAATGCCGGAGCTTTGCGATGCTATGATTTTTAGGGCAATTGTTAGTGCTGCCGTTTGGGGATTCTGAGGAGGTGGTAAAGGGCGATGCGGAAGGGAAGAGTTAAGAGATGGAGGATTAGGTGGGGGTTGTTGCATTTGGGAAGAAAATGGAGGGGTATTTATGCGTGCTTTTTAATCGGATGTTGTGCGTAAGTTGGCCTATGCGGGTAGTCCTTCCTTATTGCGTTGGTAGGTGAGGAAAGCGCCCAGTTGTTGGTTCAGGTTTTGCGCGTCTGCTATACCATCAGAAATCTTATTTATGCCTAATTCCATGCTTGACATTTTATTGTGAATATTGTCGAAGCGTTTATCAGATTTGCCTGCCTTGGCGTATAGGTACCGTATGGTCTCGATGTTATTGCCGAATTTTTTCGGGGGATCTATTCCACCTGGTGCACTTATAGTACGAGTCTGAGCTCGTGAGGACTCGCCAGGCTCGTCTTCCTCGTCCGAGGGCAAGGGCTGATTTGGAGCGTTTGATATATTATCTGTATGTAAATAGCTCAATTAATAGGAAGATGTAAAATAAGGTAAGATGGAGATAAAATGGCGCGTAAAATATTAAATGGACCTTTGTCAGCGCGTTTATCTATCCAAGTTCGACAAACACACTGATTCGGTAACGTATACCTACGCGTACCTAAATTCGGTATGGTTAAAGTTCCTTTAGCGTTTATGCTAAGTATTTCGTCTATTTAAGTTCGACGATAGCTCAGTTAGGATCCGGGGTTGTAATTATGGTTTAGGTTTAGCCTACCCAAATTCGGCTTACTAATATCGCTACGGGGCAATAGGAATTTATTTGCCTGAAGGAAAGCGCAAGCAATTATGTGATAGTTATTACGATAATCTACCCAAATTTAAAGATCGCAATAGTGTGATTAGTTTGGTTTAGTTTGGTTTAGTTTAGTATAGTGCTGTAATAAGAACCGATACTAACCACCAATTTGATACGTAAGTTCAGGGTAAGAATGAATGTATTACTAAAAAATGAAGATAAAAAGAGAGAGAAAGAATCCTCCAGTGGGATCTGCACACTATTTATACAGATCCCTGCTTATCTAATCTATCTGGTAATTGTGCGCATACCCCTCCTAGCCACGCGTATTAATAGTATTAAATTTAACTATAATTAAAATTAATAGCTGCTATTAAATTTGCATAATATTAAATTTAACTGCTATTAAATTTAATAATAGCTAAAAATTTAATTATAATAATAAAAATTAATCGCACGCGTTTTTTATAATATATTAAATTTAATAGCTATTAAATTTAACTGCCGTTAAATTTAATATACCTTAAAAATTTTAACTATAGTTAAATTTAATATACTTTAAAAAATGCATATACTTTTAATTTTTACTACTATAATCGATTTTTTTAATTACCGTTAAATTTTACTGCTATAATTAAATTTTTAGCTATTTTTTTTTTTCTTTATTTAACTATTACGAAATTTATTACTATTATTTTTACCTTTTTTAAATATTATAAAATTACCGGTAAACCGTTTAAATATATATAAAATATATTTTATATATAAATTTAATATAAAAAATAATATTATAATATTTATAACGTTTTTTTATTGCTTTATTATATTTTAATTTTAATTTTTTAATAAATCTTTTAAATACTATATAAATATATTTATTTATATAATTTTAATATAAAAAATAACTATTATAATATTATTAACTTTTTAAAATTATTATAACCTAAATTTTATTACTATTATATTAATTTTATTACTATTAAAATACCTTTTTATTATTATTAAACCCTAAAAACTATTTATAATAATTTTTATTTAGGTTAAAAAATATTACCGCCTTAAAAGGGTTTATTAATATTTTAATAGTTTTAATTATTTAAATATTATATATATCTTTATTAATTCCCTTTTTAAATATTTAAATAGTTTTTTAATATTATTATTAATAATAAAATATAAAATTTTTATAAAAACTATATTAATAATTATTATAATAAAGTTTTATAATAGCTTTATTTTTATTTTTTTCGACTTTATAAAAATAACTTTATTATTATTATTTTTATTTAATAAATTAAACTTATAAATATTTTTTTTATAAATTCGATAATTTTTATTAACTTTTAAAATTCCAAATTTATTAATATTATTATTATTTTTAAAATTATCGGGAATATTATTTTTATTACCGGTATTCCATATTAAATTTTTAACTATTATTTTTTTTAAAAAAACCTCTTTATAAATTCCGATATTATTATTTAAAAAAATCGTTTTTAATTAATTAGCTTTAAATTATTTAATTAAAAAATCCTTTTAAACTGCCGAAAATATTATAATAACGTTATAATTATTTAATAAAATTCCGGATATATTTATTATCGTTATTTATTAATAATATTTTCGTTTTTTAGTTTCCTATTTTAATAAAATTTTCCTTTAAATAAAGGATTTATAAGGAAACTTTTTTATTATATTATTAAATATATATTATTAAACCGATATTAATATAAATTTACGCTATATATTTAATTTTTTTTCGTTATAATATTTTAATAAATACTATATAAATACCGAATTCGTTTTATTATTTTATTTTAATATTAATAATAAAGTATTTTTAAAGGTTTTCGGAATAATTTTAAATTTATTAAACTAAAAATCGATAAAGGTTACCGAATTATATAAAAATTTAACGGCAATAATAATATATATTAATTTATATTAAAATTAGCTAATATCGGTATTTATAAAGGTTTTTTAACTATTTATAAAAAATTATAATTCCTTTAAATCCTTTTTAAAAATCTTTTAAACAATTTAATTAATAAAAATAGCATCCTTACTATTAACTATTTTAATTATAATCGAATTAAAATAAAAACTATTAAATTCGGACTTTATCTATTTAGGAATATTATTTTAAATATTATCCATTTTTTTTTAATTTTTTTTTATATTATTTTAGTTTAAAAAATTATAAAATTACATTATTAACATTATTTTATAAATATTATAAAATATTTAAACTTATATTATAATAAAATAAATAGATTTAATTAACTATTTAATTAACTAAAGGAAATAAAATATAATTATAGGGGTTTTAAAAAGGTATAACGGAATTTGCCGAAATTTTTATACAAACTAAAGTCACTTTCTAATCCCTGCAAAGCTAGCCTGGCGATTTGTCGATCTGGACCTAAGTGCTATTATTACCAGCTGCAACCGCAGTGTATGGGTTACCATGAATTTATAAGTAACGATGAGAACACTAGTCTAGTTGTGTGTTACGACTTCTTGATCACCATCTTCCACAATTCGCCCCCTAACTTATTACGAAACCGTGGGTTTTGGCGATGTCTCAACGCTAGCAGCACTTCCTGAAATATACTGTACCTTGCACGGATATATCATTGCTGTTATCCTTATTCTAACCAGATTATCATCATGAAGTTCGTTCACTGAATTGGTATAGAACTTTGGGTAAACTAATAAACATTTGATACCATTCTTTGTGGCCGCCGACGGCTGTTGTATGACTCCCTTTCTTGTAGCTATTTTCATATCCAACAAGCTTTACGCATAAATCAAGCGAAGACTTCTGTGGCACTTATAAGTATTTGCTGATGGTAATGGGACTCGGACCTACAAGTTGATCTTGATCTCAAATTCTGCTATTAAGTATTTGAGCCTGGCTGTATGATATATTATACGGTATATTCTGTTTGTCCCTCAACGGCATGAACACTTAAACAAAGCTGACAGTTATGAATACGATTGCATTGTATTCTATTAGTCTAATATGGCTGATCAGCGTGTCTTGACTTAGCAAAGGAAATTGCTGTTATTAGAGCAAAGAGAAAGCAGACAAGTGCGAGGTATTCAGATCAACTGCAACTTATGAACTAGTGACCCTTGTGAGATGCCGTTGCGAAGGAGCGCCGATACGGAAACATGGTTCCGAAGCCTTCATATGCTCTCAGCCAATCGTATGGTGCACCAGCCCGGGAGATAACTCCGTCTTCGGATGGGCGCCACGAGCGGCTTTCGCAAGACTTAATAGAAAGTCCGGGACTGAAAGAGAAAGCCCGGGACTCAAGCCGCATACTTAGTCTGTTGCCATACCCCTCAAGAAGCCCTGCAAGGTTCCATCATTTGGAAACGAAGCCGATATAAAGTGACGACCGATTTATAATCGTACACTGTCAATAACACGTAAAAATGACGCTTCAACAGCAGAGGCAAGCCTTCCTCCGCTTCACAAAGTAAGATCGACAACTGTAACTTTACCTTGATGTAGGAACCCAGTATCCGTCGAGGCTCTGCGTGAGATCGCGAAAACGCATGGCTTCCGCATAAGTCCACAAGATGAGGAGGGATATCTTAGTATCGTTCGAGCAGCGGAGGAGTCTGTGGAATTTGTCGAGCGCATGCAAGACTACATCGATCCGCGATTGACGCCGGACCTCGGATGTGACCGAGCTGTTCGAACGTACAATCAGCCGTCGGCCGCCGAAAACCCCCTCAATGCTTGGAGCCATCGCGTACGATACCATCCCCTTGATCTCCAGATTTTCCATGATGCCATCATCAAGAACCTAACTGACTGAATGACAATGCGGCCTAGACGTACATCAAGGCATCCGACAATCAAAGTAGTACAGGGCTGTTAGCTGGCAAAACCGTCGCCATCAAGGACAACGTCTCCGTAGCCGGCGTTCCTATGACCGTCGGCACACAGCCCTTCCATCTGTGCAAGGACAAGCCGTTTCCCATCCCCGACATCGACGCCCCATTGGTGACTCGCATCCTCGAGGCTGGGGCGGCGATCACTGGCACTTCTACCTGCGAGAACTATTGCTTGTCGGCAATGTCGTTCACCAGCGCCACCGGGCCCGTCGACAACCCCTGGTTGAAAGGTTATTCCTCCGGCGGGAGCAGCAGCGGGTCCGCGGCCCTTGTAGCCATCAAGGTTGTGAAGAAGTGGCGCGAGTCGAGGGGGCTGCCCGCGGAGGATCTGGGCGAAGGGGTGGATTTCGCAACGGGCGGTGATCAAGGCGGCAGTATTCGCATCGTTCGTGCCCCCACTCCCTACCCCTATTTTTCATCGTCATCCTCCCCCCCCTTCCCCCTTTTCTGGAACACAAAACCCGTCCGGTGAAGAGGGTACTGCTGACACCCCACTGTGTATGCATGTAGCCCGCAGCCTACTGCGGAATCTACGGCCTCAAGCCCACGCACGGGCTGGTCCCGTACACCGGCATCGGGTCCCTGTACCCGCTGCTCGACCACGCCGGGCCAATCGCCCCGACCCTTCGGGACACCGCCCTCCTGCTCTCCGTGCTCGCGGGCTCCGACGACCTCGACCCACGCGCGACCGTCGGGACTCCTCTCCGCGCCCACGCGCCCCAGTACCACGCCCATCTGGACGCCGCCATCGCCTCGCGCGTCGCGGCCGGCACCTGGACGCCGACGGCCGCGGCCAGGGGCCTGCGCATCGGCGTGCTCGAGGAAGCGGCCTCATCCGACGGCGGCGTGGCGCGCGCGATGCAGGACGCGGCGTCGCGGTTCGCCGCGCTCGGCGCCAGCGTGCGCCCGGTGTCGATCCCGCTGCACAGCGCGGCGCCGCACGTGTTCACGGCCGCGACGCGGGCCGGGATCCCGGAGACGTTGCTGGACGGGGCGGCGCCATCTCTGCTGTCGTTCCCGTTCCCGCCCTCCTCCGCGGGGGGGACGCCAGGGCCGGCGTCGCCGCAGGCCTGGTACGAGACGATGACAGGGTCCAACCCGCTGGTGGTGGGCGCGCTTCTCAGCGGCGCCGCCCTGGGCGACCGCGCGCGGTACCCCGAGGCCGTGCGCAGCAAGGCGCTGCGGCTCGTCCATCAGCTGCGCGCCGCGTACGACCGCGCCCTTCTGGGCGAGGAGGGCTGCGATGTCCTCGTCATGCCCGCGACGCCGACCGTGGCGATGTCGCATCCCGCCGCGATGGGGATTGAGGAGAAGGCCGCGTTCCTCCTCGGCAACACGCTGAATACGATGCCCTTCAACATCACCGGACATCCCGCGCTGGTCATGCCGGTGGGTTGGGGCGAGGTCGGGGAGGAGGGCGACGGAAAGAAGAAGTTGCCGGTTGGCATGCAGATCGTGGGAAAGAGGTGGGATGAGGATACGGTGTTCCTAGCTGCGGCTGCCTGGGAGGTCGGGGGCTTGGGGTTGGATGAGGATGGGGAGTGAAGTTGGAGGTAAGTAAGGGGCTTGCTAATTAGGTAGCTTAGATAGGTTGAGGGCGTGCCAAGGCGTGCACTGAGATATTACGTAGCTTTTTGCGAATCGAATTCTGGACGATTTTTTTTTTCATCCTCACTGTGACTAACTGAATTATATTCTCCTGAATCTATCGGAGCTTGAACTGATCGTGCCAGGATATTCTTACTCGCCGAGGAAAGCCCCTGAAACTTTTGGTTTAAGTCTGCAATACACTATCAAATGTGCGCGAAATCGACAGAAAGGGGCCGGGAAATCATCACGCTTGGCCTTTATTGCCCCATGTTAAATACCGTAGAGCCTCCAACGCGAGTTCGAGGTGAAGTGGTATGGAGGGATAAGGTAGTTGTCCTTGTGGTATCTTATTATATACCGTCATACCATGGCCGAGGCTCCTGTATCTTTACGTC
The DNA here is from genome assembly GCA_022376535.1 of Xylariaceae sp. FL0662B. Lineage (NCBI taxonomy): Eukaryota > Fungi > Ascomycota > Sordariomycetes > Xylariales > Xylariaceae > Xylariaceae sp. FL0662B. The sequence continues at coordinate 95,779 of JAJJKD010000055.1, forward strand.
GTAAGAATAGCCCATACCGCCAGACCGCCAGACATCAATCTAATCTATCAACAATCTGCGGTTCCCCAGACCGAGCAAGGGAGCACGTCGCATCCAACTCCATAACGCCGACGCTCTCTTTTGCATAATTCCACCAGCAGAAATCCAACCTAAAACTATTAGACGGCCCTTTCTTAGTCATCCCAATCCTTCAGAACCTGCCACTGATCCTCGAACTTCAGACCCCCTTCGGCAATGAGGTCGCAATTCCTATGTCCCCATTTCCGGCGGAACACCTCCTTGCCCGACTCGGTTAGGACCCCCAAGGCCTCAGAGAATCCCAGCGAGTCGTAGTAGAACGGCTCGCCCTGTCCCCCGTGCTGGCCCGCCTACTCGTAAAATGGGAGTCAGTAATTGCCTTCTTCAGTAAGAATTATGGGTATGTCTCGGGAGCAGAAGTCTCCATTAGGAAAAATTGACTCCTAAGACACACACAAAGGGTAACAAACGGGCAAAAAACAACTCCCAATACTGACCTGCCACGTGTTGCGGCCGCGATCGCCGTGCTTGTAATGGAACATCCGATCGGCGACCTGCTGCAGCTTCTTCCAGTACTCGACGGACTCGGCTACGTCGAGGGGCCTCTGAGTACCGGCAGCAGCAGTAGCATCGCCATCTCTTCTCTGTCTGTTCCCTTCAGCTGCTGCTGCTTCTTCTGGCGGCGGCGCGGGCGGATTCGGGTCGCGGAACGTCGGCGTGACGCTGGGGTCGCGGTACAGGGCGAGTAGATCGTCGAGAGAGGTCGAGGTATCGGTGACGATGCCGCAGCCAGCGTCGTTCTGCGTCCACTTCCGCATGTGCAGGCGCGTGTAGGTGTCGCAGTCGGTCATGTAGTAGGGGATCAGCGTGTCCCAGCCTCCGATATCCTCGAGCGCTCGTGGGTTCTGCAGCGTGAGGTGGTCATAGGCGAAGAAGCGCAACCCCCATCTGTCATCCGTGGCCAACGTGCGGTTGAGCTCTTCGAGACACAGCAGGTAGAGGCTCTTGTAGCCGGGTTCTCCCGCGGGCGGTGTCAGGGTCTCGTGCCCGTTCTCGTGGCTTAGAGCTAGCACGTCCATGTGCGACCAGAAGTAGTATGGCCAGTTGTGCGCGTAGGAGAGAGATAGGTAGAAATTCTGGAGTTGCGCGAAGCTTAATAAGACGGGCGTCTGGACGATATTTACCCCGAGACGTTTGAGAGACGTATGGCTCAAGTACCAGGGATGCTGGAGAGTGAGCTGGCCACGCGCATTAGCTCTAGACATAAGTTGAAGTTAGCAAATAACTAAGACGATGCTAGGAATTTAACAGCCCGTCATTAGAGCCAAGACTCTAGCGACTCAATACACAACTCTTGAAATAGATAGATCAACACAGAGAATAAGAGGCTATAGAAGACGCACTGTTGCATTCCCGTATTCTCAACCACATAAATCTGCTCTGCCGGCCACCCCGCGGTGATATATGAGACGACGGCCTGGAGTAGCATGGGCCAGGATCGGGTAAAGCCTATGATTAAGGGGGGAGCAATATCCAGTCCGTACTTCTTCCATACATCTTTCTCGGCAACATTGTGTGATGGTATAGGGGGTGGGTTTGACGTGGCCAACGCTGGAAAGGGATCTTGTATTGGTGGCGGGGTGTATGACGGAGCTGGTTTATATCTTGGATGTGGTGATCTGTCCTTGTCTAGATCGAGATTATTCGGTTTGAAGAACCTGTCGTATCGAACGTTCGCGCGAAGCAAAGCTAAAGTGAGAAAGAGGCCGCCGAGTAGTAGTGCGGTCATGAAGACCACCTGCCTCGAGCGCACCATACTGAGCGTGGTGTATACTTCGCGTATAATAGCTCGATATTGTAGAGGATTTCGTCACTAAGATGAGGATTCTCTCGTGACAAAGATTGCGATAAACCTAGTTTTGAGACTTTGATGTTTATAAAGTAGGTTTAACGTCTCTGATCCTTTTCAAGCCATAATACCTAGGTAGAAGATTGAGGCAATCCATAGGATTGAGGATCAAGAAGCCATAAGCAGCCCGATTATTCCATTTTCAAAAGGACTGTGACAGTCCATAAGTACTGGCACATAGTACTTATTAACTTTGCCTACCTTCCCTTAGGTACCTGATTCATATAAACCGGGAGTTGACTACCTAGGTATGCATACAAGTCCTTCTTAAGTCTTGTTGGTGAGCTACATATATGTAGGTATGTGGCCCGCAACTAGGAATATCTCGATGGACATGCATTTCATATAATTCGTACTACCTACATCGGGTACTACCGCTCTTGTGGATTTTCGTTTGACGGCAAAAGCAGGCTGTTTTGGTGATATGTAAATTTCGCACTCATCGAACGCGTCATCGACTACCCACTGGGCGAATCAGCGAATTCCACACCGCCGTTGTAAGAAGCCGGTTTTGAGGCCATCTGCCATCATGGCTGCATGGATGATTGGGACCAAGCGCGCACGGACAGGGCAGCAGCCGTAGGACCCGTTGTCTGTAGTGCATAATGTCAGGTTTCAATGATGAATTTGATAGGACGGGTGGCTAGTAATAAAGCATTGATAGAAATATTCCGACCTACATAATAAGAGCAATGATAACATCGCTCTAAACTTAAAAAAAAAATATATATATAATTAAAAAAAAAATCAATGATGCGAGTGTTCTCTATCTACTAACAGGTCTGTCTCTCTAAAGACTTTTAGGGCAGTAATTCTCAAAAGTCTTTTCTTCTCGCATTGATGGCGCTAAGTATATTTGCTTGATACTTACTTATGTACTAAGTATGTTAGTTGATCACTCGCCTGGTACTTACTTAGGTTAGATTGGTTTTATTGGTTCATCTGGAACCTACCCTTGGAGTTGTTAGTCCGGTTAAAACGATCCGGGCTAATTAGAACGGCGTATACCATACATGTATGTAGATAGCATTAAAGACTTACACTTCAAGGTAGAAATTAGGTAGCGGTACATGTATGACGTAGCTTATAGTCGGGTACCTACTAGAAGCATGAACGACCCAAGTCAGTTTCGACAGCCACAGAGCAGAACTAGTACAGATGCAGTAGTTGGAAATTTGGTTAAGGCATATTAATAGCAGAAGCTTAGATAAACAGTACTTAGGTAGTCATACCTTTATTCAGGGGAGATAAGCTTTTTGCTTTATACATATCTATAGTAAATATGATATTATAAGTAGATTTCTTTTAGTGAAAAGAGTTTGGCATGCTTAAGACTATACTAACTCTGTTAACTGTTAGTTTAATTAACTACTTATATAAATTCAATGTTATATTATATAAATTACTGTATTACAACTGTAACGATTCTTTCAATTAACACAGTTGAAGTGAATTTTATAAGCTCATTCTAGCTTGAGATCGCAGCTGCAATGATTTCGTGGTCAATACCGTAAATTGATCATTGGCGTGAAGCATATATAAGAAGTTTACGATCGCGAATACAATATAGACCCATGTTTTAGAGTGCGCCCAAATACCTAGTCCTGATAGGTAATATGGTGCTCACGATCTCTAAGGCATAGTGCTTTAGTAAGGAACTATGTATATTGAGTGTATATTCCCGTGCTACCCAGTACACGCAAAATGCGCGTTCTGATTACATCATCAGATACTTTCAGCATTGTCACCGAATCTTGCGAGCTTGCAAAAAAAAAACATACTCCTGGCTATTCCGTATAAGAGTGTCGCTGGGAATTATAGATAGACTAGGAGTACGAAGATCAGTCTGTAAGTTTTGGAACGAGTCAAAGCTTCGGGGTGGCCATAGTAAGGGCGTTACGTCCTTGTTCAGGCAAGCCTTGATAATAATAGCAAAGAACTATTCTAAAGAAGGAAGAAATGTGGTAGATTAGGTGAGGGCAAGATGTGTTCTTAATGTGAAATATACACACTTCATTGACCTTTTGAAAAAAAAAAACCTTGCGAGTGAAATGAGCCAACGAGAAACCTATAGTTGAGGCTTCATTTCCTCCCTAATTTCTCAATAAGTTGGCTCCTATCTGACCGGTTGCTCAAAGTCGATCTTAACGAGATGTTGAACTTATCGTTAGATAGAAATAAATTATTGCATTATTATCTTTCCCAAACACAATCATAACCATCATTTCCGACTGACATATGATTCGAGCGCAGCTCATGAGACCTTGGTGCTCGCTAGGCCCCTTAGGACGGGACAAAATTGCTTGAATATGGTTTGTCTCGTTATTTATTAGGAATTCCATGTGGGTGAAACAGCCGCCACGTGGGATAGCAGTATCTGGCCATGCGCCCCTTACTTATCTGATCTAGCCGGCGCTAGGTACTAAGGGGCTGAGACAGAACCACATTCCATTCTTTAATGAGAGGCATTCAACATCATGATACCGCCCCTTCGGTGCAGTCCGGTATAGATTCGAGGTAGATGGAGCATTTAGTCAAAGGGAAAAAATAGTAGAAAGTATGTTAGGACGAAACTGGTTGAGTTGTTAGGCATATCAACGCAACAACCATTATTTTGCTTCAGAAATGTTTACTTCCTTGAGTCATATGGCATTATCACTAGTAACCGTATATTGAGACATACGAGACCAAATTTTCCTCACCACAAGGCATTCAAATGGCGAAGTTGACAAGTCATATTATACTATTCTGAGAGAGAGAGAGAGAGAGAGAGAGAATCCAACACTGTCAATACTGGTCAAAGACGACATCGATAGCCACCTAGGTTAAAGCTTCCACGACAGAAAGTAAAATACTATTAAACTTGAATACTCACTACATGGGCTAGTATAAGATGGTGATTATAAGGTATCTACAGCCTTCAAGCAATCAGAAACATGCGTTAGTATCATAAGTATGTGAAATGACTGAGACCTTTAATACACAAAATAACTGCTAACATAAAATAGCAGTAACAATGCCTTCCAAAACTGCATCCGAGGGCATACTGAAAATGAATCGCTACTTTGGTACTGTTGAAAATATCTAGAAAATCTAGAGTGTGATATTAGCTGACCGGGTGGCATCTTCATCAAGTTGAACTGGCGAAGCAATTAGTGGAACGTTAAGAAACAAAAGGGGGGCGAGAAGGCAAAGATATAAAGAGCGTCTTAGGAGAAAAACGAGTAGAAATTGTCTATGAATACATGCACGTGAAAGAAAAATATTGAAAACTACATTATAGCTATATATTATTTGACAGTATACACTACCTATGAGAAACGTTTAATGTTAATAACCTTAAGATCTTTGAGTGTTGAGATTTTTAACTCTGTGTCACATTGACTGCTATGTACGTACATCGCAAGGTCCGGGGTGGATGGGAAGATCGTCGATCATCCGCAATCTGGCTTAGCCCTTACCATAACCGGTCAATGAGGGGGACTTTTGGCATTGAAGAACTCGGATCCACCATGATCCCGCAGAGGGAATGCAGTAGGCAGACAGCAGAGGCAAACTAGGCGCGCGGAAATAAAATTTTTTTTGATATTCCAATCTTCATATGGATTGCCCGCCTCTTTACCCCTGAGATCCGGGCAATCCGGGGCAGGCCGGGGAAGATAAACGCGCAAATAAGATATCTTTTGTGGGAGGAGAGAGGAAGGTGGCCTGAATGACTAACATGATGGCGTGACCCCTCTCTCGCGGTCCGGGGATGGATGGGGCCTGTGATCCGTCGACCTAATAATAAGAGAGAATGGGAGGGGCAGCAGGGAAGGCAATAATGCCTCCTGCGGAAAGGAGAAGCGATCTGTGAACGAACTCCATCTTCACCGCCAGGGGCCGAGGGACGAGCGATGGGCATGGGATGAGCGTCGCAATAAAAACATGCCAGATTCTGGGCCGACATCGTATGTAAAGTCAGCCGGAATGAAGAAAGAGACGAACGAGCAAGCTGCAACGATCGTCGAATCCCTGCCCCCCGCACTACCGAAAAGAGCAGCAGGATTGGCAGCGATATCAATAACCCGCGAGACTACTGCGGCAAACCCAGCGCTAGCTGGGTGGGCTGCGCAGGTTACCGCGTTGGGGTACGAAAGTATTTCACATGGAATCTTTATCGCCCTCATTATCTTAGTAAGACCTTCGGGGGATCATCGGTTTGCCTACATAAGTTAATAGGACAAGAGATTGTGTGAAACATGGGTACCTGCGATTTCCCAGGCCATCCGATCAAACCCCTATTTCGGACGGTGAAAGTTTATGTTGTGACGAGGCGTCAGCAGCGAGTTCTCTTCTCGACGGGGCGAAACCTTGGGAACAAGAGTAACTTGAGAAGGGATAGCGTTCTTGGGATTATTAGTAGTTGGACGATAGCCTGCTAAATAGTGGCATAACGAACTGCTGCGAGGCGTTTCCCGATAACGGGCTCACGGGCTTTGGTGCTTTGGTTTAATTAATGAGGGCGGGTGCCGGAAATGCATCGGTAGTTGGGAATCTGCAGAGCTACAGCGCCAACCCTGCCGGGTATCTGAGCATCCATCCAATCGCCTAGGGCCGAGTGAACAATAAAAAAAGCTTGTTGTCCAATTGTCTTACCATTGCAGCCTTAACGGTTGCTAGACAAGACACGCCGTCATGCCCGCCACCAACGGCAGTGTGCTGCGCCGCTCGAGTGCGCACGTCATGTAGTCAGACAATGAAGTCAGTGCGATGACCGGCATAGAAGACGCCTCCTGTTTTTAGTTATTGTTATATAGTATGTAAACGAAGCCACATGGGGATATCCGTTACGGTAGAAGGGGGGCTTTGTACTTGTGCCAGCCATACCGTCGAGCTACTTGGCTTAGCGATATTATTATGTGATGTATGCTAGTTGTAACTCTGGGAGTGGCACACGATGACAGGGGGGATGACTGAGGACCCGGAGTCCATGGTTGGGCCAGATGCAGGTGTGATCATCACATCATCTCTGCCATGCAGGTTCCTTGGGCATGTGCATTTGCATTTGAGTTTGCTAATCTCAGATGATTCACCTATGATGTTGTATATAAGTTGCTCCGCACCCTGCCCATTCAGAGCCTTCATGTTGATCTTTAAATGCAATGTTGGCTACGATTCCTCGGTACTCCATCTCCTCCTTTGTTAAAAATTTGCCAAATCCCGGAACAAAGGACTGTTGGCATTAATGCATTAATTGATATTGCTGTTATCTACGTCTTGTACCCAAGAACGGCATAGCTTTTTGGTCAAAGTCACAACGGACAAGCTATCCGGTAATCGATCTTGAAGTGGTGAATCCTGATTGCTGAGAAAAGCAACATGTCAAAAGTTATGAAGTCAAGCCCGTCCACCATGATGGACGACGTCGACGCTATTACACCATGCCCACTTGTTCGGGGTGATTCTAAGCAGACTGCGGTGTCCCAAATGATCAACCCGATCGACGACTATCAACGATCAAGGTCAACATCACCGTGTTCCGAATGTTCCTCAGTTCGCATGGAAGCTTCCCGCAGCAGAAGAAGGGCATCAATCAAAACACTGGAAGAGGGCACAGATGGTGACCCCGAACGATTATGGAAGCGCATGCTTGCTCTTCAGCAGATATATGGCTGCTACAATTCGGCTAGGATGAGTGCAGCGCTTACTTCTGGTGACATCAGTTTGTTATTGCGTAAGTGGACTGCTTTTCGCCTTGTCAAGAGCTCTGCAACGTGGCTCGACCTAGCTGCTAACATCTCAGCGCTTTCAGCTTCTAGGGCGTGTCTGGACTTGCTGAATGAGAACATGGCTTTCCTGCCTGACGAAGTAGAGCCTGTAATTGGAGACTGGCGGCCGGATATGGATAGGCAAACCCATTAATACCGGGGGTAGCCAACGCTGTATGAGGGAATAGAGATAATGCATTGATTGAGAGAGCACGTCCTATGCCCAAGGTAAAATGGCCTCAGTTTGGTGGACGAGGTATGGTATGGGATAAAGGGCGCCGGCGGCAGATTGAATTATGATACCCCTAGTTCGGAGTTATAGAAATGAATTCATCGACTTAAAGTCACGCACCAACAGCCTTTGCGGCTGGGTATCTGCGCAGAGACTCAAACATCGGCCGTCATGAGACTGCGAAGGGTGTTTACCAAGACTTTCTTACATTGTTCGGTATAGCGTGTGGCGAGCTCTTGGTTCCGGTTGGCGGGCTCGTATTCTGGCTCGTTCGCTTCTATCTCCTCTAGATCGATACTGAGCTTTGAACCTAACGTATTAACGATAGTTAGAATTAAATCGGCTGGAATGTCGCCTCGCATGATATCCGTCAAGCTGACATCATTTGTTTCAGCAGCTCCCTTAGCGATAGATTCATACAGGGCAGCAACGAGGGAATCCTGAATGTGGGAGAAGCATGGGAGACAGCCCGTGAAAACTGGGTTTAAAAGCCTTGAACGACCGACCGGAGAACCTGGATCAGCTATCGGTCTCAGTGACACGATGTGAGAAGCTGCTAAGTCGCCGGCCTCGGGGTTTGCTTTCGTCCTGATGTGAACATAATCATTGTGGAAGTTAGTGTCCTCTGGGAGAATGAAGCCATAACCCAGAAGCATCTCGGCATTGGTTTTCATGCCGTAATTGTTGAAGACTTGGTCCCCAGCCGAATAAGCCTGTCTGGTCCGAAGCTTGCACACTTGTGCCTCCTCGTCAATGCTCCACGCGGCTTTCGCAAATGACGAGTGGTTTCCCATATCAAACAGAGGGAGCAGGACCGAGAAATCGTCCATATCACAGGGTAATTCCAAAGAATCGATATCCGGTAGGACGAGTGATGGGCGAAAACTCCGACTGGTAAAAATGCAATACGCCCAGTGGTAAAGCGGCCGAGTATAGTCGAGATGATACTCTTCTGGAAGTAGCTTCATGGCCTCTTTAAACTCCTTCTTGAGGTTCGACCTGATTTCTTGGATTGCGATAAAAGCATTCGTTCCCTTAAGAAACTCGATGTCCTCCGATGGCCACATCGCAGGTAAAATACTCGCCATGTGTTCAGGTTGGGTGAGAGTCCGAATGTATGGCCACCATGATGATTCGGGTCCTCGAAGGTACTCCTGCATAAGGAAGAATCGGCTCACCACATGTGGTGGTGTTCTCTTCAGGAAGTCCGTCGGGAAGTAATGGTGGTTCCCATTCCCAAGGAAACTTGGAGAGGCGGCAGGAGAAAATTCCGGATGGGCATCAATAGCATTGAGAAATGAGAGGGACTTGGCGAGTGGAAGGGTGACTATTGTATCGTCTGGCCCAATTGAGCACGAGTCCTTCACTCGGAAGGATCCCTTAGTGGCTTCGTCGTGATAGATTTCGATGGAGGGGTTCAGACTGCCACCATCCTCCTCTACCCACCGCAATAGCGCATCATAACGCTCTGCTGGCGTAGCCATAGCTGAATTGAAGCAGTTCACGGCCAGATACAAATCGTTGACTTCTCAAATTGGTGTCTTCCACGTTTAACGCGTCTCTCTTACTGTAAAGTTTGTTGATGATGCTTTTGAAAGGTGTGGCTACTATTATTAGCTTTGTGCGAAAACTAAAGGACAGTGCAGTAATGGTGGAGCGGTAGGGGGTTTACAGTAGGGATAACGTGTAATTAATACTATGCAAATACATCTCAGCTCTCTTTACAGAATATTTCTTTACTGTGTAGAAGCTAGTTCGGCTACATACATATATCTGCACGAGTCATAACCTCAGCGTTCGGAAACGTCAGCTTTATTACATGTATGTATGAGTCTTCCGGTTCGCTGGTGCTGACCAAGCTGCTATTGAGTACGTTTTCAACTAGTTAACGATACAACAATCATCTGGACTATTCTTGTGTCTTGGCCTGGCCACACCTTGTCGCATTGAAGTCTATTTAACATATAAATAACCAGCCACTATAGCCTTTATCGAAAGACTTAAGCAATTAACAAGTTTTCTTAATACGAGTTTACAATTTATAGATAGACTCTTTAAAAGCCGACTTTTATAAGTATTTCATGTAATAGACCGATATGAAGATAAGGTAATCTAGGGAAATCATCATATCCATGACTGAAGATTATATTATATCGTACAGCATCTTATTTTTTTATGCAACAGATCTGTCACCCTGCTGTCGGCATTGTCTAGCAAAGAAAGGACCGCTTCGTAGTGAAACTCCTAAGAAGCCTTGGGCTGTGTGCCGTGACCACTGCTATCGTGAGCAGAGCTCCAGCTCTTGGTAATTGATCGACTTCATTTTATTGAATGCGTACTTTTTATATTTATAGAGGATCGTAGTGTTAAGCTTGGGTTCAGGCAGCGATTAGTGGGCTACTCTATCGGCTACATACCTAGTTGCTGAACCTGTTTCAGCCTCCAGGTGAGCAATTCACTTGATAAATGCTGCCATTAACGGCATGTGTAGTAATTGAGAAAGGGAAGCTCTATACTTGAAGAATTCTTATACTCATGTAACTGGTGGATATGTTCCTATAGGTTCCAAAGTTTTGTGATGGCTTTCTGAGTAAGTCCAGAGACCTGCACGAAACGCTTCAATGATGACACACCTTGCGATGCCCATGACTTTCCTCCCGAAAAGATAAATGTAATTTGTGATTATGTCGTCGTTCAGACTCAGTTGAATGGCTGTGGTATCATAGAGCTCATGAATTGCGAGCAAGGTTTTCAGTTTTTGACTATTAGGAGTCACTGTCTCCCTTGAAACTGTTAACCTAAGCTTCTTGACTCTATCAGATCTTCTCGCTCTTCATTATTCACTGTATCTGTCTACTCTGTGTCGTCTGTATTGATGCTCATAGAAGAGGGGTAGAGATGTACGACGGCATCTGGAATTATTACCTCTTTCAACCTAGTTTAGCGAATTATTGGGTGTGTTAAAACTGATTCTAAAGACTTGTAACTCTCTCTATGCCCCAATAGGGAATGGATACCCCTAAACCAAGATGAAGAGGGCTATTGGAGTAGTAAACCCGAGCTCCTAGTTCGTCCTTAAGTTTATGCTTACTAATACCTATAAGATCTAGGTCAAAACGCTTAAAATGAGTGTATTAGCCTTAATGCTCAAGTAACTAAATGGAAATATAAATAGCTTTGAATTAACACATAATTAAGTTAAGTAATATATTAAGTTAAGGTAAAGAAAATATATCAGCAGTAGCCTACGTCTGCCTGCTCTACCCCTCTCTTGATTCATATTATTAAGGTGAAAAATAAATTCCTTAGCTTTGACATGACTTGTTATATATTCTGGAGACCGGCATTAATTTTTTTTTTTTCTCTTCTCTCCGTTCCGGAATTACACAGCATATACAGGAATTTGGCCACTATTACGTCTCCGCCAAGTACTCCCACACGTAATGGATGTATTTCTAGCGAGACACTAACATTACTAAGTAGTTCTACCTAAGCCTAATCAAAAAATACATAACATACTCTCATGGTGATTTGATATCTGTGATCATTATATGGGTGGTGCCGTGATCTTCAGTTGAAAAGAAGTCGTATTCTTCAAGTTCGAGCTGATTATAATAGGCTAGAGAGACCGTTTTATATAGGGGTGATCTCCGGGGCTTAAGATGCTCTTCGCTCCTTTATCCTTCCGGAGCACAGGATCCTGGGTAAGCTTTTCATAGGTATTTCAACTAGCTGCCCACATCATAGGTCGTAAATACAGTACACTATACTACCTTGGCGGACTTATGATTGGCTTGTATACCTTGATGTTGAGGTAGCGCCGATTATAGCCGGTGGAGCCGACATTGAGGGGATGAGGAGTCAGGACTCGAAAGACGCGTAGTTAGGTAACTAGTGCCCGTGTACTATACTATATATAGGACGAAACTAACTACCATAGGTTAGTTGCAAACAAATAACGGGTCACTTCTAGACTGAAGATACCCCCAGGAATCGGCACAGCAGACTAGATGTGTTAACCAACAATATTATATTGCCTCTTATAGTAAGTACTATACCTCACGTCAGAACCTATTTGTATTTGAAACAACGTGTATGGCTAGAGATAAGATGATCGTTGCTCGTCTTGGAAATACCGAGGCATTACTGAACTTAGGTGGGACTGATTGGAGCGATCCTTGGCGGTAGTCATCAATATATTCATATCATATAGGCTGTCCGCCTTGTCCCTACGGATCGCTTCCTATCCTTTTGGACTTGTGTGCTGTCATATCTTTAGCAAACTTCTCCGTCACTACGGACTATGGACAAAGTCGTTAACATCGACAACTCAAGCTGTCCGTCCTGAAGATACTACATAGGTAGCATCCGCAACCCGGAAACAGAACATGGATTCGCTCCCGAGAAAAGCCGCACGGCGCTATGCTTTCGCGACGGCCATCGTCGCCGCGCTGGCCGTGGCCCTGATGCTGGACGTATTCTATTCTCGGCCGGACGTTCCTTCGATGCAGCAGAAAGCCCTCGGGGTCGTAATGGTACTGCTGAGCATCTACACGCAGAGTTCGCTGCGCGGTGAACACCAGCACTACGTGAAGATGGCGCGGCACGGGTGCGCGCCTCTTCCCGCCTACCCTCACGACCCGTTCGGGATTCGGTATCTGCTCCACACGGCGCGACAGATCAAGTCGCATACGCTACTGCAGAAGCGCCGCGTGCAGCTCGACGGGATCGGCCGCACTTTCAAGCACCGAGTCTTTCCCGAGTCCTTCGACCTGATCATGACGGACGAGCCCCAGAACGTCAAGGCCATTCTCGCCACAAGGTTCGACGACTGGCAGATCCCCGACGCTCGTGTCAAGGCCTTTTTGCCCGTCCTCGGCCGCCACTCCATCTTCACCGTCAATGGACCCGAGTGGCAGCATCACCGAGCAATCATGCGGCCCGCGTTCGTCCGCGATCAGATCTCGGACTTGAGGTGTTTTGACCGCCATGTCGCGAAGCTGATCGCCCACATCCCGTCGGACGGCCGCCCGTTCGATTTACAGGCCATGTTCTCATTGTTGACCACGGACACAATCTCGGATTTTATGTTCGGGCAATCGACGGATATCCTGGGCAACGCGCCCGGGGACGGTCTGCAGTTCGGGCGCTACTTCGACATGTCGATGCAGAAGATTGCCAACCGCAGCCGGCTCGGCTGGCTGACCATGTTACTCCCGGACCGGGAGCTCGATGAGTGCACGACGTTTATGCATGCTTTCGTAGCGCGTTACATCGACGAAGTAAAGACGCAGAACCTGCAGCAAGCTTTGGGCGACGACAGCCGTCGGTATTCGTTCCTGGGCGAGCTGCTCAAGACAGGCGAACCCGACGAGGTGATCCGCGACCATCTGATGAGCATTTTCACGGCCGGCCGTGATACTACGACCAGCGTGCTGTCGTACCTGTTCTTCGAGCTCTCGCGGCGGCCCGACATCGTCGCCGCGATACAGGAGGAGATTAGAGACCTAGGCGAGCCAGACCCGACGTGGGAGCACTTGCGCAACATGAAGTACCTGAATTGGGTCATCAAGGAGGCGCTCCGCCTGAACCCACCCGTGGCCATAAACGCACGCGAAGCAGTTCGAGACACCATCCTACCGACCGGCGGCGGGCCGGACGGCAAATCGCCCGTCTTTGTTCCCAAGGGAACGTATTGCCGCTATCTACCGTGGATTATGCATCGGCGAGAGAATCACTTCGGCAGCGACGCCGAGGAATTTCGACCGGAGCGATGGGAGAATCTTCGACCCACGTAGGTCCCTTCACATCTGCCCATAGTACCTGTGCAGCACACAGGCATTTGACAACAGGCACTGACTAACACATTTCTAATTACACAGTTATGAATACGTCCCCTTCAATGCCGGTCCGCGGATCTGCATCGGTCAGCAGTTCGCGCTGACGCAGATGGCGTTCATCACGTTCCGGCTGCTACAGGCCTTCAAAACGATCGAGAGGAGAGATGAGAGGCCGCCGCTTCAGAAACTGGGTATAAATACCTCTATGTTGTATGGCTGTTGGGTCAGTATGGCCCCGAGATAAGAGAGGTAGGACGTTATTGTTGAAGGTATGACGATGTATCGACTGTTACTTACAAAATAATTTACTTCTCCGTAGGTGAATGTGTGGATGTCTGCATAGCTAGCTTGATTTGATATCGTGTTAGGGGAGATGGCCACTGCGAAGCATAAAATACGTCGCCCTTAGCTATGTTTTGATCACTTGAGACAATGAAAATTTAGCGGGCTCTGACTAAAAAGCATGGTTATGCAGGAAAGCACTTAGCAAGTATATACTTGTATCCTTAAATTAAGTTAGTTGTGAAGCTGTCATTGAATTTCACTGCGGCTCAAATCTGACTCGGTCAAAACGAAAGATCACGAGGTCATGATGATTCATAATTCATACTAGTATCAAATACAACATGTGTGTCCGGGATCTTCGCACGTCTTGTGATTTTTTGTCCCACTTGTTTGGCCTTCTTGTCTATTACCTGTCATCTGCAGGCGGCGGCTCATTCCGACCCCCTGAACCTCCGATTGAATTCCTCAACCGCAACCCCAACCATCCGATACAAGAAAGCTCTCCCACTCTCTTCCCCGACTGGTATGAACGGCCCGTTTGTGCCACCGCGTAGCACTATACTAAGTCCCGTGCGCTCCTTCGCAATAGCCTGGATGTCCTTCAGGGGCACATCCCACTCGGTCGTCAGCCTCCGGCTCCTAATAAGCAAGATCCGGGAGTATGTAATCATGACCACCATGTCCTCCCGGGGTAGCTCTAGGTGCGCGATGTAGTTCTCGTTGAAGTACTTGCCGTTGTCGACCTGCTTGAGCCAAAATTGGCCGAGGGCCTCGCGCTGGTTGTATGGTCGCACGATGCCGTCGGAGGGTACGAAGCGCGCGATCCGGACACGGTCGAGTTCCGAACCGTCGAACACGGTTGTCGTGTTGCGGATGCCCTCCGACACGTTGGACGCTAAATCAAAGACGCCAACGGCTGGCTTGGTTGCAAGGCCGATGAAGCCCTTGCCGACACCCTTGAAGAAGCCGACGGCACCCTCCTGCTCTGCGCCTTCGAGCGGTTTCCGGGCGACGCCACCAAGGCCAGACGCGACAGATGTGAAGAAAGAGTTTGCGCCTGCCGTGACGCCAAATAGAGCGTGCTTGGGCCGGTTGCGAGCCCGGGTAATGCGACGGCGATCTTGAAACTGTTTGTCAAGCGTTGCAGCAGCCAAGCCCTTGCCAAAGCTACCCGTCATTTTGGAGAAAGAATCAGAGAAACCGTAAACAGACTTCTTTACAAAACTAGCAGCCCCCTTCGCGATGCCTAAGCCCAGATCCTCAGGCTTGTCAGACATGATGAGACCCTGGTACGGTTCGTAAAAGACATCCGTTATGCCGCTGCTGATGCTGTTGAATAAACCGACCGGATTTCCGAGGAAGTCAGCACTGCCGATGATCTTGTGGACTTGGTAAAGAACCTCTTGGCTGTAATGATTTGAAATATTTTGCGTGAGAACGGGAATAGAAACCCTGGCATTTTCTAACAGCAAAGCGTTCAATCGGATCGGTGCATCATTGACGTTTCCAATGGCCATCGTCATGACGTTCACGAAGAACATGACCGGATTGCGAGACGAAGTCTTGTCTTCTACATTGACACGTTCTGTGCGCATGAACGATAAGTCAAGTTGCATCGGCTGAATGTTCAGAACCTCGAAATAAATGTCTTGGCCCGATTGTTCTTGTTTTGGCTCAGGAATATCTAAGCCCTCATCACAGAGCTTGCCTTCGTTGATTTCGGACCATGAGGCACCAGGAATCTTGGAGAAATCCAACACAGCGTAGATAAAATCTTCATCAAGATCGACGGTCATTTGCTGTAGTAGAAGCGTGGCATACTTGACGTATAGGACGCCATATGAATCATCCTTGACCCTTGTGACCATGGCATGCAATGAAGGATGTAGCTCAGTCTCTTGGGCTTGCTTAGGAACCACACTAGGGTACAGTATCATTGGGAACAGGCCGCCGTAGAGCTGATTATCGATCTGGATCCATTTGATGGAAGTGCTGATGGTTTGGTAGAGCGTGGATTCGCTATATCGGAGATTGATATCTCGGAACGTGATGTACGCGAGTTCCTTGAGTTGCTGGTTGATGAGTGAGACACCGATTCCAGAAAGCTTCAATTGTGCCTGGAATGTCGTATCGGTATCCATACTCTTGACCTCGAAACCACTAGAGCTGCTTGTGCTGCCCGTGTGTGTCCTTTGGCGATACAAGCTCTTGCTCGGTTTGTAGTTGGAAAGAATCAAAGTCTGAGTCGGACCATCGGCTGCGACGTTGATATCGATAATCTTCTGAGTACCAGAACCACTGACAAATTTCATTGGAACCTGATTGCCAATTTCGGCGAGTTTTACGTGCCGCTCCTTGCCGTAGGCACTGATGACCACTTCACGGAACTTAGCAGCCGGGAAGTCCCAAGCGTAAGGCATGATGCTACGCGGAGGCAAGCGGTATCTTATTGGGCGCCAGCCAGAGCGATCTTCAACACCGTCATCGTCAACGTTGGGATTGGCCTGGTAGAAGGTGAACTCTGTGTCGCTTTCATTCCGCATTGAGAATGGCCAGGCCTTCGTCTCCATGCTAAGGTGGAGGAAAATCGTTGCGCCCTCCATTAGGATTTCAACACGAATCAGACGTTGACGTTGCCCAGCTTTAGCAATTTTGAGATGTTGGGTGCCCAGATCCGATATATTTATGGGTGATGTCCATTGATTATCAATTCCTGGGAAAGTCAGAGCTATTTGTTTGGTGGCAGACCTCTGGAGCCAATGAAGAGGCTGCAGAGCACCAGGCTTTAACGTCATAGTCTTGGATGAGGTTGGCTCTCGAATAGCGATGTCTTCATTGATCTTGTTCTTGACCACGAAACGAGGTGCAAGCGTAACGACCTTTGTCAGCTTGTACTTTCCCTCTCCAGACTCGACGGTAATACCAACGTGGATCTCTGAATCCTTTCTAGCTGATGGGAGCACAACGTCGGTAGTACTTCCAATAGCATCAAAACTTTGCGGTTTGCTCCATTCAGAGTCCCCTAGCTTGAGAAGAGCGCGGTTTCGCTGGTCGTCATTGGAAAATGAGAACATATACGGTAAGGCCTTGGGTCTCTCGCCATCTGATGTGTCAGACATGGCTGACTGACCAGCAGCCCTTTTTGGCTGTTGCAAGAACTGCTTGCCACGGATGTTAACGTTCAAGCCAGTCTTATTCAGGACGACATAGGGACTATAGACAGTAACCCTAAAAGCGCCCCCGCCATCAGGAATCTTGAAGTAATGAAGCTTGAGATGAAGAGGAAGGTCCTCTCCGTCCTTGCACGCCAGTTTGTATTCTTTTCGAAAGTCTTCTTGTGTACCGGGATTGATGATAGAAAACTCGCTAGCTTTGAAGACAGTATCTTGCATATCGATACTCAATAGCAAAAGGTGTGACAGCTCGACGACGTGGACGGGACTAACGCCACCCTTTCGCAAGAAGTTGGTCCAGTCCTTTTTGGTATGCTTATCGTATATGCGATATTTGAAGTCGTACGGAAGAAGATTCTCCAGGACTATCGGAGGGGAAAGCTTAAGCCTCATATATGGATATTTCCTAGGATGTGTTAGAGATGCAACGTACCAAGCTTGATAGAACATACCCTGCTAGGAAGTGACCCCGATCAAAACTCGCATTGAGTTGGAAGTAAAACGGATCACTATTCTCGCCCTTACAGACGAGTGTACGCGTAGGTCTTCTCAGCAGATCTTTCCACCACAAATGCTCAGACGACCAGGAATATCCGAAACCTGAATCAGGCCGGACTAATAAGGATTTGACGTAGGCTGCAGCCACAGGAGCGGGACGACTCTCCCCGGGCGCAATTTTCTCGATCTTGAGCAGGTGGCCATCTTGAGCATCGTAGACACCAAGCTCAACTGGTATCTGTGTCTCGTTCTCGACTAAAAGGGGCGACCGAAGTGTCACGTACTTGATGTTGTCTTGGCCGAGGCTCACCTCGACAAGGAGCCGGTGAAGAGTGTTGTCAGTTTTAGGCCTTAGACTATAGAGAAACTCGCCCTCACGGTTGAGACGAACGTTCCTAACTGTATCGAAGCCACTACCTTCAATTTGAATAGAAACGCTGCTCGCCGTATTACTTTCCGACATGATATTCTCTCGCATCTTCTCCCAATGCTCAAAGCTCCATGGCGCCTGTTCACCATCTTGCAGCTTAAGGGATATATTCTCATCGCTGCTCTGGCTTCTGGTCTGTAATGAGACATCAAACCCGGTGTAGTTTCGGATCTTGTAAGGAGCTTCCACGCCACGAGGCTTACCCAGGACATCTTCATCCTTGGTCAAGAAATCAAATGATTTCGATGCCAATGCAATCGTTGCCGTTGTGACTGTAACATCAAAGGACTTTCTCGACGTGACATCGATGGAAAGAAGACCGCTCTCCGACTGCTTTGCAATACCAAGGCCGACCTGCCAAGGTTCAAGAAGCGGCTCCCAAGCAGATTTGGCAAAATTGTAAACATTGACGTACATATCAATCGCAGTCTCGGCCTTGAGACTGCCCGACCAATCCGCTGCTGTTGCCGTGAAGTTCTTGATGCTCATATCTAGAATCGGCAACTCATGAACATCGCCAATTAGGACAAGACGGAGTCCTTCAATCGTAGCGGACAGCTCCTCGTGCCGTTTGGGGCTTTTGCTGATATCATGGGGTTGTTGCGACTGGCCCTTTTGCGATCTTGTACTAACCACAGTGCCAACGGCCTTGGTAGGTTTGCTTTTCTTGGCAACAGTCGACTGTCCCCGGCCGCTCGCTGTGCGTTCCTTCAACCCGTCGTGTCGAAGTTGTTTTGCCTTCTTATCGGATGCACTAGGCTTATTCTCGCCGCCTCCATTCTCAGAGAGCTCGGCTGCCTTACTGATAATTTGTAACGCTAAAAGGATATCTCGTAAAGAGAGCCGTAGAATCAGCGGCTCAATGTCAACGTGAATATTCGTCATACTTGGCTGCGAGCTGTCCATTGACAATTGGACACAAAAGTCGTCCAGGATGCGTAGTCGAGATTCATCAAATCTGTCCATGCGACAGAAGAACATCCCAACTTGCGAAACTTGGAATGTCAACGCATGCTGTTGGGAAAGTAGTACTTGTTTCGTCCCCAGTACAATTGCTTCTGAGCTGGAACTAAACGGGTTGGCAATCAATATAACTTGGGCATCGACAATATTGACGCGGAACGCGATGCTCATCTCAGAGTCCTGATTCTTGAGCTGTGTTGGCTGGTCCCCTTGCGTGCTCTTCCGAGAGTCCCTCCCAGTCTGCCCAGTCCACTGCACTTGCATCGATTCCGCATCAGATTCATCGGGAGTCTCTGAGGGGCTTTCTTCGACGGCTGGAGAAGGCTCATCAGGTTGCAGGCCAACCGTGATGAATTTTTGAATGGCAAAGATATAATCCAAGGCGAAGATAATTTTAGGGCTATCAATAGCAACCACGGCAATCAAGCTCCGCTTTTTACCTCCAGACATGGATATACTTGCCATGAACTGCTCGACATCCTTATTGGAAGAAGTCATGATCCTTCTGAACTTGTTGCCGTCGTGCATACGGCTATCGTGTATGGTGAAAGAGCGGATGACAAACTCTGCCTCCAGGGATCCATCAGCCAGTAGTCGAGTTTTAAGCTTGCTATCATCCAGCGAGAACCGCGACAGACTAGCAAGATCCATATTGTCAACCGGCTTGTTCTCATGCGCATTTATTAGCTCCAGACCAATTTTGTGCATATTAAACATGAGGTCGAGCTTTGTCCACGTGCGTTCCCTGGAGCCCAATTCCGGCGAAAGGTCAATTAACTTATCATCGCCCTCTGTTGCGGTAGACGACATCGTCTTTGCTCGTCGTAGCGTACCCGCGTCTACATCTCGCTCAGCCTCTTCTCCCCTAGCCTCGGCGTCTGTCGCGAAAGCGGCCGGGACGGACTTGAATATCGCCAAGAGGAAGTTGAGCTGGTATTGAGTAATTCGAAGGTTGATGTCAGTCATACTACCCTCAACTTCCATGTCTGGTCGTTTCCATCCTTCCTTGTGTTCAGCATAGGTGATATTAAAACCGAGATCCACGTGATCAATCATTTCGAGCTCTTCGGATTTCTCGTTCGGATAATGGAAAAGCGACGTCAATCTGATGTTTCTGATACCAGCTGAAAGCTTCATGGCTATTTCCGCGTCTTCAGAGTCGCCCAACGGTGCGAATTTGTTTTGGGCGTAGATTTCACCTAGGTAAGCCGTGATTACGTCTCTCTTTGGTCGGTCCGGGGAAACACTGCGAGGGAAAACGATGATAGGAGTATTGATTACGACGTCAAATTTAAACCTACTGGTGTTTTGCTGCAGTTGTTGTGCTTGATTGGCGGCGGCTTGACGGGCAGCGTTGTAAATCGCTTGCATCTTGCCAAATTTGACCAGGAACTCGATAATCTTCCTGAATGGCTCCTCGAGGAAGTTGACCTTGATAGATCCAGCACGCAGATAGATCGAGGAATCGTATCCTGGATAGGCTTTCTTGTTGCCTGCATCGTACGTTTCATACCGGAAATCAGCAAGCTCGTCGCCTTGGATTGTTACAAGTTGCCGGTAGCTCGAATGCTCCGAAGCTCCGATGTTAACGTCGTCAACCAGCGTGAGGTCACCCAATTTCGCTGCTACTCTCATCGTCTTACCGAGCAAGAAAACACCAGCATCAGCATGGTTGAACGAGAGCGTCGCTAATTGAATGCCGTCATTGTTTAGGATCATGCGGATACTCTTGAGGTCAACTTTGACACGAATCGAACCTCCTTCATTCTGCTGTGGCGGAGGCGTAGGTTCGACAATATCTACTTCGTTGTCCTCATCTTCGATACTTGCGGTCCTCTTCTGCGACTGGAAATTCGAGCTATCATCATTGGTAAACGTGATAAGTATGAAGTCCAATAGCGTCAGAAGTGTCTTCCTTGTCACGACGAGGTTGATTGTAGAAACAGCAACGTTGACATTGGTTTCTATGCCCTCATAAACTGGCATAAACTCCGGGGATTCCTTTTTCACCTTGGTAAACTTAACACGGACAAGGTCTCTCTTCTGTTGATGATCTTCAACATCACCTGATGACACAATGGACTTGAACTCCGCTGGGGGATTGTCGACAAAATCGTCGACCGTCACAGACCCCAACGACACTTCTGCTGCCATATCAAAAGGCCTCATGTAGAAGTCCAGGTCAAAATTTTCAGCAACGAGATCAACCAGCAGGGATTCGGACTTCTCGCCATCAGGGTCGCTCCGATAGAGAGAGCCTTGTAACTTGTCGACAGCAAATTTAAACTCAAAAGTCCGCTGCTGCAGCTTGAGATGTTGATTTGAACGACCATCTGCAGCATCCTCAAACTCATCCGAATCATTATCAGATTCATCTTCCAAGATAATAGCAGTCTGCTGGCTCAGAAACAAATTGGAAGATCCCTTACGATCATGTGCCTTACGCGATCGGCTGGACGCAGAACTGAGCAAACGTGGCCTCTTAGTCTTAGGTTGTACTTCCGTATTAGTCTGCTGTTGTCGCTCGCCAAACTTGGGTATTGCAACATCAATTAGCTTCATTAGACTCTTGTACTTGGTGTCCGATGCTGTGACCTGGAGCACCGGCATGTGGCCGGACATCTTCAGCCTGGTTAGGTTTGGCGCTTTTGGCAATATCGACATAGCCACTACAAAGTCGACATTGATCTTGTTCACAATGTGCATATTACGGGTGTCGTCTTTCTGGACAAGCTGTGATTTTGTCTCCTCGATCGAAGACCCGATCAAAACTTGAGTCGAAGTCAGCTTCACCAGGAATCGATCATACATGAGAGACTCGAGTTGTCTGAAGTCTTCGTCGGAATATCTCTGATGCTGTTTATCTTGTATCTGCTTTAGTGTGCCTTTGTCGACTAGTTCACTGTTGACGCTGATATGGCCAGCATCCAGGATTAAGCAAGTAGACCTCCTAGTCTTGATAGACTGGGGAATGATAATGAGCGGTGCTTGAAGATCCAGTTTCGCGTTGATGGTCTTGTGTTCTTCAAGGGCAAACTCAAGACCAGCACGTGTCTGTCGTCTCAACCCTTCGACAGTAGCACCAGCAGTCTCCATTAGTGCAGATATCGATTCCATGTGCCTCTCCGGCGGTTTGAAGAAATCAGCGACGCCTACCACAAAGTTGGGATTCCACACAATCTCCAGCGGCTTGAGCTTAGCTGTAAGTGCATAATCACCTTGGCCGTCAAGCGGATTTTGCTCAACCTGCAAGTTGAAGAAAGTCTCACGGTCCGTGTTCTCTAGCTCGCTAATGGAGAGTGGCTTCAGTCTATCGGTATCTGGAGCGTCCTTGACTCGAACGATTTCTTTGAACAAGCTTTCAGGTGTAGTGCCATCATTTACTCGGAAGCCGCCCAAACTAATATCAGCAAGCACTGAATCAAGTCGTTTGAGTGCTTTTGCTTTGAAAACATCGAAATGCAAACTAAGCAAGTCTGTCTTCGTTCCATGGGGGCTTTTTCTGAGAGTGAAGCTGCCGGTACTGAGCGACGCATCGACTTCCATCTTGACGGTATCCCGAGGCGCATCGACAGCTTCCGTCAAAGCCGTCTTCTCATCCCAGTCGATCGCCTCGTAGAGCTCTTTGCGCTGTTCTTCGGTCATCTGCGTATTCTCTGTCGAGTCTGTCGGCTCGGCCGGTTTCGAACCCCACACCCAGGAGAGCCACCCCTGCTGTTCCTGCTCCTGTTTCGGGGGTGCATTCTTGAGGGCCTCGACGTTTTCCTTCCTCAACTGGTTTCGCGCCAAAGAGCGCCAGAAGCGCAAATCTTCATAGCTAAGCTTCCACTCGAGCTTGCTGAGGTCTTCAGTTTCCTCAGCCGACAATTGTTGGTTTGATTTCTTCTTTTTGAAGATTTCGATGAAACGATGGCGATCATCACGCCGTTCGCGAAAGTAGTCCCACGTCCACCGTCGATTCCGGTCATGAATTTTGGAGAGTACCGCATCACCAGCAAACTTGAGCCAAGCCCGAGGGTCTTCCTTTGGTGTGGCACCATTGGGGTGGAGTTTCTTGTATTCTTGGTGACGAATGAAGTAATGGAACAGATCAACCATCATCAAGGCATCTCGATATTGGTCGTCATCGAGTACTACGCCGATCTCGTCAAATAGTAAATTTGCCTTGAACTTGGGGACATGTGTATCGCCCGTCTTATCCAGTTCGATCTTGGCCTGACCACTCACGGGTTTCAAAATAAATTGGTGATCCGCTGTGGCGGGATTATCTCCTTTACCGATCATCTCTCGGAACTTCTTGGTCATCTCATGATGAGACATTGCATTTTGGTCTTGGTCCACCTCACGACTAGAGCCGAGTAGTGTAGTATCTGTGTTCCAGTAAACAGCCAATGCACCAAGTTTAGCCAACTTATTCGTAGTTTTAGTCGAATTCTGAATGAAGGTGGGTTGCCATTCGCCGTCAGTGCTGACAGCACTAAACTCCTCTAGGGTGATACCAAGGGCAAAGGGATGGCCTGGAGCAGATATCGTATCCTCGTATCGGACATGGATATTCTTGATAGTGACCTGGAGATTGTCGACAATCTTAGTGACCAAGCTCTCTGTAAAGCTCTGGCTCTTCTTCTGCTCCTCTGGGCTGAGGCCTTCCTGGGATCGTTCTTTCAAGAGCTCGGCGGAATCAAGTTTTTCCATCTTCAAGCGCTGTTTTCTACGATCCTCCTCTTCCTCATCATAAGAAGCCTCTTCCTTGGGGGAGGCGAGCAGATATACATCCTCAATGAAGACTTTGACGGGAGCTCCACGCAAATTAGACCAAGGAATAACGAGGGTCAACTCTCCCAGATGCCCTTCCATGACATTGATAGGGAGCTTCAGCTGGTCGAGTGCCTCCTTACGGAGCTCCAGATTGTGTAGCTTCACATCACCAGACCATATGCCGACTTTCAACTGGGTAGGGTCAAAATTCTTGACATACATACCCAGGAAGCGGTTGAGCAAGCCCGCAACCAAGCCTTCCAACATCCTGACTATCGCGCCGTGACCCGGGCGGGGACAAATCAAAAATCAACGAGTGGTATCAAGTCGCTTCATCTGCAGTGACGAATTCGGACGGATAGAACAAAATCGCGGCGTCGGATCTTGATCATGTAGAGTGTTGTGACCGAGAAAGCTAGCGACACGGCCCTAATGGCAATCGGACAGAGAAAATGAACCGTCAAGTCGTAAACCAAGGTTGATAGACTAGGCCGGTCATCAATACTTGCAGCACAGCAGCAAGATCGGAATTACTAGGGAGGGCGAAGATAGGATATTAGGGTTGTTTAGTTAGTCGGTCGGTCGGTCGAGTGTCAAGGAATCGGGTGAAGAACAAGGCCTCAAGAAGTGGACAGAGTATCAACAAGATGTAGTATAATATCTTAAGCGCTTTGTCAAGTGTAGATACCCGGTTTAGATGCTGTTCGAACACTAAAGGAACGGACCAGACGTGATAGCTTTACTTCGAGTCGTAGGTATGTGCGGAATAAAAGACCTGCCGACGTGGACAGATGTTTGGATTCTCGTGAAAGGCACGGGTCATGGGTGTCGTAAACAACAAAATCCACACTTAAAAATTGCGTTTGACCATTCCTGGTATTCCTGGGACATGTGTTCCTGGCAAGAGGAAAGGCTGAAAGAGAGTTGGGCTAGAGACGATCGGCTAATCGGTTGCGATTTACGACGTTGAAGTTAGGCCGTCATTGCCTATTTAGAACTTATTAGAAGGATTGATGACGCTATGCATGTACCACATATTGATTTTAGTCTGTGGCTTAGCAGTGACGCTGTACTTACATGTACTGTAATCACGCCTGGTGTCTGCTGCTCAGGTCTCCAAGCCAATGGAGAAGAGGACCTCATTACCAGGTAGTAAGCATTTATGTACATGGATGTAGGTAGCAAATACATACCAGTCACAACACTAATAACTGTATGTGCGACATTGAAGTTAGGAAAGTTCTAGTGTTGGAATATTAAGACAAAAGAAAACGGTTAATTTGACAAATGATAAGAAAGAGAAATTCTCTTCACTACGCTCAAGTTTATTCTCTACCCCGGCCTATAACCTTTCAAGTTTCGCTATAAGCGACCCTGAGTTGGTAAGTTGTCATAAGTAATTGATATTATTTAGTAAACCAAGGCAGTGCAGTGTACACACATACATAATGTAGACAACATACCTAGGTATGTACCTAAGAAGTATGTACCTTGTAGTGGGGCTGTATAGCCACGTTTGGGGGGTAGCTTTTAGCCACGGGCGGGGTGGTACCGAAGTGTCGATTACATTAGTACATGTACATAGTGGGTTAGCCCAGGTTATTACGTCACTACATTTCCAAGGCCAGAGAATATTGAAGCTCTCTCAAGGTACTTGATCTTACCTACTTAGTTAATTCCGGATTATCAGAAACTCATACAACCTCCTTAGCACTTACATAGGTAGTCAGGTACACATATGTATCTATGAATCTTCTAGCGATGACATTATATCAACGCCATCTCCCCGATTTACTTTGTTCGTCAGAAACAGGCCGCCTCAGGTTTCCTGTTGACACACCTACTTAACCTTAGAAATTTATGTATAAATAGATAGTCGCAAAATTCCACGTTGAAGCCATCGCCAGCCTCGCCACTATCCAATATCCAAACTACCCTCCATTGTCTTGTCTGTTACCGTCACGATGCTCCGGACCGTACGACCTCTCTTAGCAAGTTCTTCAAGGGCAATCGCCTCAACACAAGCCCCCATATCCTCACTATACAGCTTGCCAACGCGAACTACAAATCCATCCAAGTTGGCCCATTCGACGGTTCCACGAACACTTATATCACAAATTGTCCCGTTATTGCCAAAAAGTCGCTACGTAACCAAGTCGCCGAGTGGCTTACAGCAAGGGAGGGATCCCGACGAAGAGAAGAAGTTTGCTGAGAAGAAACTCGAGCCACACCCAGAAGCCGTCACATCTGGATCGAGCGTTCGTCACCTCTACGAGCCCAGCGGAAATGGGGCGAGGCCAGATGTAAAAGATGACGTGAAGGCGGACTTGGTATGCTATTCATCCATATGTTTTCAGCTTGTTCCATCTTGATCTCTCATTGCCAAAAATTACTGTTTATTGACAAATCGTAGGAAACCGTCAAAGATACGTTCGCTCTCTCAAGCGTCCCTAAAGAGTCATACT
Organism: Xylariaceae sp. FL0662B; assembly: GCA_022376535.1. NCBI lineage: Eukaryota > Fungi > Ascomycota > Sordariomycetes > Xylariales > Xylariaceae > Xylariaceae sp. FL0662B. Next base: position 122,100 of record JAJJKD010000055.1, read on the forward strand.
ACCTTGGTCTTGCTGGTACCCTACCGTACCTCGCCACCTCCCTCTCTACCGTCTACCTCTCGTGGGATCTAAACACCGCGTGGCCAAGTACATCCGGCTTCGTCAACAGCATCATGATAAGCCACGAAACGGCACGGCATCTCCTGAATGTCATCGAGCCCATCCAGCTAGGCTACGGTGCCATTATCATCAGTTTCCTTGGCGCCATCCACTGGGGCTTAGAGTACGCTGAGAAGGTGTCTAGCCGCGAACGCACACGATTTCGCTACGGTCTCGGCGTTTTGGCCTCCGTCGTGGCGTGGCCCACGTTGTTCATGCCCACGGAGTTTGCTTTGACGCAGCAGTTCGCCGCCTTCGTCGGTCTATACTTCGCCGACTCTCGGGCCACGACGCGGGGCTGGGCACCGCCGTGGTACGGCACCTACCGCTTCGTTCTTTCGGCCGTGGTGGGCGCCGCCATCGTCATCAGTCTGATTGGTCGCTCCAAGGTTGGAGACGCCCAGCCAAGACTGACGGACCTAGATGAGAAATTCCATGAGCACCAACGCGAGGAGCCGTACAGTAAGAAGTGGCAGGCTTTAGAGACAAAGGAGAAGCAGAAGATCCAGAAGGAGAAGGATCAGGAGGAGCAAGAGCAGGCCAAAGAAGCTGAGGAAAAGGCGAAGAAGGGAGGGAGTAAGAACGAAGGCAAAAACAAGAATTCTAGCGAGGGAAAGGGGGACGATGAGAAGAAAGATGAAAAATGAGTTAATTTTATGACGCGATGAGGCATAGAATCAAATTGCTACTTGAGTTGTTTCTTCGTAGTGTATTAGCATAGCTGCATGACGGCAAAGCTTTACAGCCTAGAAGAGGAATTGGTTAAGAGGTAACTCTGTCGATAAGGAACGCCAGGTGCTTCTATGACTTACGAATAATAATAAACTTTCATTGTTAAATAATGTACCCCCTGTATTTTCCATGGTCCGTTTTCAAGTTGTTGAACTCACGCACGTAATAATTGGAACACCGATGTATTTATTTTATCTAAAGAGAAAATAATACTTTGTTACATCCTACTATTTGATGCATGCATTCATTTATCAAGTATTTTGTTCTGTATTAATTTTCCTTTTCTCTTTCTTTCTCTTTTATCCTTATACTAGTTGTCCATATATACAAAGTAATGGGCATGTGCGAATAATTCTCGCTCGTTTACTTTCACGCAGTCTGATAGGCCTGAACATATATTTCTTTGCAAACCTCAACGTTGCAAATGTCTCAATGGACATGGCAACTACATCCTGGTAAGAATCCGGGCTCGAATAAACGTACAAATTCTGAGTGATTCCTAACGCAGGCGGACTCTAATATCCTCGATTCTATTGATTTGCTGCTCCTGTGCCACATTCGTCCTTCTCATGTTATTAATAAGGTGCTGTCTTGCTATCTACCATCGGAGTTACTGCACTGTTAACTCCAGTGGCGTGTCTGGTTAGGCGATGAGGCATCATTTTCGCCTTCAAACAACAACTTACCTAACGTATTGCTCCTTAGTTAGCCTCTATAAGCAACGCTGCTCTCGGTCCAATCATTCAGCCAGCGTTTACTGAACATGGATAAGGCATCAGCACACCCTTCTATTCTGTCATAGAGATGGACTTATAAGTCTGGTCTGAACGATCCACACTCTTGTACGTTTCCACAAGCCGCGTAAAAGATCATCGTTCACTGTCTTAGATTTACAAGATAACATTTACATCGGTCTGAAGCGTTTCACCTGTTTAAAGTTATGAGATATATGAAACTCAAAAAGAAACAAAGAACTGCCGAAGCAAAACTCAATACATACAACACCGGGTATTCGCTGGTCGTCACCGGCCCAACTACTAATCCGGCGGTATCCGGCTTATCTAAGGCAGAGCGGACGGGATGCCAAGTTTTCCTGATCCTATGGCTGTATGTAGTATATGCCGGTGTAATTCAAGTTTATAAGGCAACAGTCCGCAAAACACACCTTATACGGGAGCTATATCAACAAGGGAACTCTAATGGCTCGGAACCACTAGTCAGATGAACGTTTAAAAGGCACGATCTACTATAGTTCAAGCTATCTCAAGAGGTGTTGTTGTTCTTGTCGTAGTTGAAAGGGATTAGGTATGGGATGCTGCAGGAGGTCTGTCTAAGGGGTCTAGTTGTGCGGTGCTTAGTCAGCTTCCCTATCCTAGCGCACACCTACGAGGATAGGGGAGTTTTCATGAAGGCATGGCGGGCCAACAATCAAAAGCAAGATTCACTAAAACAGTTTTGAATAGATAATGGGAACGCCTCCTTTGCTGTGTAATTATTTAATCCACTTCACTCTTGGCGTTATTTGCCTAAGGGTTCATTCGAGATGACTCATGGCGTCCTTCCCATGACCATGTCCAACATCCACCCCCGCCGCCCCTCCTCCCTTTTTTCCTTCCCCCTAATAGTTTCAGGAGTCACTTCTCTTCCCGTATTCTCGAACAATTTGTATGACACAAACTAATTAGAGTAGAAATACCAGTCATCCATCAGATGGTGTTGGGGGGGGAGAAAAGGGGAAGCGGTGAGGGGCGCGGCTATTTGAACGCGAATAGGTACTAGGAATCCCGGCAGGTCTTCCGACATATGTGTGTACTTCAACAAGGTTCGAATATACTTCCTGTTAAGTGACTACGGGGTTTCACATTATGATCCCGGCTTTAGGGAGAACCCTCTAATATTATTTTGAGTCTCGGTGCTATGTACTTTGCATTCACAAAACATTCCTTGAGTCGTCGGAAGTTACGTGAACCCGTTATAAGCACAACTTTCTTCATACATAGCAACAGTTATTCGGTGAGCTGATACAATGCAATGCTTGAGATGTCGTCTTTCTAGCCACAATAGTAAAGACGGTGTGGAAGTACCTTAATATGAGGAAGGCTTGAGATCAGGTAAAGAGCTCACGTTCGGATGTGCCAAATGTCTTCAAACGTGTTCTGCCGCACATTTCTGAAAGTTTAGAGCGGTATTACTTCGTTATCGAATCGGGGGGCTGTTGTGGGGAAAGAATATACCTTCATCACGAGAAAGGAAGTTCATTAATAAAGATCGTGCCCTTTGCGTGCGACCAATTCTGTCAGTTCTATATATCTATATTTCCCAGCGTGCTAGCAGCTTTGGTAGGATACATCTACACCAGAGTCCATATGACCTATTATAATCTTCCCTCACGATGACTAACAAGAATATAACGCGGAGCTCGGTATCGAAGGAATCAAAGTACATGCCACTCATGGTAATACCATCTTGTAACTTCCTACTAACCATGTAATAAAACATCACGTATAAGTTTTCATCATTAAACCGATTAACTCAAGGGTATATTTCCCAATTCCTCCCAGTCCGTGCCGTTATATAATACCTCCCTGATCCGTCCGCCTGACAAGAAATAGCATCTACTCATGTCATACCGGCTTGAAAGTGCTTTAATATTTTCCCATACCGCTTCAGTTAGACAAGTAATGTCCGTGCCTGCATCTGCGCCCTTTAGTATAGCTATGCTGGTCTCCCATGCGTTATCCTTATTCGCCACAAGATTGATATCGTTGTCATTGTTCTGATATATAATATACGTATTGGTACCATCGTTTGGGTCATCTTTCTTTGCTACTGCGAATGCTCCGATGGCTGATTCGAAGGGTATCATGCTTCCATCTTTAGGGTGATGCTATGTTAGCGAATTATACATGTGGCTAGCAGTCTTGCTTCAAAATTCATATGTTGTACTTACCAATACTCCAATCTAACCCCGTCAGATTCCACTGTAATGTGTAGCCAGACAGCTTTCCATCACTTGATCGGTATACTAAACCAGCGGTGTGCGGGGATGTGTATGTCGATGACCGTGGAATGATGGCCATGGCAGCACCCTCAGAACCAGAAAACCCCAGTGATCGATTGGTCCACGGTGGATTCGGTAACCCATTCATGTAAGTGACAAGCCTTAAGCTGTTGTCTTCATCCTGGGTTACAGCATAAGGCCAGTACATGGCAAGTCTAGATTTCCCATGTGTAGTGACTGGATAGCTATCGATGCTATCCTGCACCCCACCGAACCCCGTGGTGCCATCACGGAAATTTTGGCCGCTGAGCATTGACGACGAATTAAGCCAGAATAACTCGTGTTGTGGCTGTGCGAGACCTTAGCATACTAGGTAATGCGCGCTTGTACACGTGTAGAGGAAAGGGGTAACCGGGGATTTCATCCGGTGTGGGACTCACGGGATCGTTCTGTACAATAGCCGCGGCTCCTAACGGGGTACCCGGTATCACACCACCAGTTGAAACTTTGTTGGAGCTCGACCAAGTACTATCATCGCTGGAATAATCAGAGAATCGAAGATTATCTTTCCGGTCCTGGTAGAAGAGACGGATTTTGAATATTCCATTGGCCCTCCATCCCGTCACAGCCAGCCTAGAGTTAGGCTTTAAAAACTTGAGAGTCGCCGTCGCCGTCGGGCCGGAGGTTGAAGTCGCATCACCCGCAGCAGTCGCTGTAGGTGATCCTGATTCAGATTCGGAGTTGCGATTACGACTGACAATACTCCCGGCAACGCCACCGACGACAGCCCCAATTATAACAAGCACCCCCATAGCAATTATAACATGTTTCCGCCATCGCAGCTTTCCCTGTTGAAGAGTCGATATAGGTTCCAAGCCGGGAGTCTCCTTTTTGGGGGGCAATCCCGCCGCGTTTACGAAGACCTTATCAGCCTCGCCTGGTTGTGATACGACTTCTGGACCATACCAGCGGGTATATTCATAAGGAACCGCCTGAGGTGGAAACTGCTCCTTGAATACACCTGGTAGGGTTCGCCTAGAACCAGTCGACTCGGGCGATTCAAACGAGACGACTTCCGGGTCTGTCGAAGGTGTGACTTCAAGCCATGGTTGGCCTCGCCTTAACGAGCTTCTGCTAGACTGTTGATAAATTAGTCGCGGTCTGGTCAAGGTCATGGGGCTAGGAAAAGTGGTTCGACATACCTCACATGCCGACGCCATCTCGTGTTGCTCATAGCCAGGAACAAGCTTTTTGTTAGTGCGAAAACAGCCCCTTGGGTTGCCCCTAAGAGATGCTATTCAATGCTCTTAGCTCGTCAGAGCACTTAGGCGATTCCGGCACTGAAAGACCGTATATACAGTAAACACAACTCTGCATGGGAAATTGTCGAATAGGCGAGATTTTACTTGTAACATTTTCGAAAATTCCCCACGAACAAGTAGGGCTGGGAGGCATGTTCAGGGGATCACGCTGTGGTAAGAGCCATAGAGTCCGATGACATCCCGATTGAGCTAGGTCAAATTCGACTTACGGTATATGCCGTGATAAGTAATCAAAGCCCCCAGGCCTGCACTGAGCCAATGCTCTTCATAAACCCTGTCTACGATAGATCATTTTGGAGAGAAGTCCTATCATGTTCTCCGTCGGTTCAATGACCCATGCAGCCATGGTAAGGTATCGGTGGATGTGGGTCTAGACCGGGCTATCAATAGGGCAGGATGCTCGCCAAGATATATGATGGCACGTTATACGTCGGTTCAAGGACTATCAGCTCTCGCGCTGCCATGATCTAGTATCTATATATATAAGCTTAATAGGGGCGATGTCACGGCCAATCGATGCCAAGTCCATATCACGTGGCATGCGCCAAATACCGCTCAGCCTCCATTTATCAAGTGAGATAGCCTCACTGACTTCTTGTTTCCTCTAAAAGTTGTAAGTCGGCATTTGAATAGGACACCCAATGAGTGGGTTATCTTGGGCGCCGAGAACAGATCTGACCATGCGTGACGGTAAAATATACGAACTCTAGCGCTAGGCCACGGCGGATAGGTGCCCGCACATACCATTGTTACTTGAGAGGGCGTAAGGCTTTTCTTGTTTATTTACCTATTTGGAGAAACCTGTCGCCAGGGAACTAATATTAAGTGGCAGGCCGCTGGCAGGGGTGGCGAGACATGCTTTTTACCTACTTTTATTCATAGATATCTGTCTATGATGAGATCCTATCTCATGATGACCTTCTATTTGGCGTTCTGGTTATTCGGCGGTCAGTCCCTTTCGTATCAGAAATTTCGGTGAAGAGAGCAACGTATGACCGCAAGGGTTTCAAAGCTCGCTGGCTGGGACAACACCCGGATAATGATAGACTAGCCAGCCTCGCCCTTTGACCCCGGTCTTCAACGAGAAACTTTAGTTACCCGGATCACGACGCCCACAAGCCGGCCTGCCAGCGGAAGAAAGCTAGAGATACAAGTAATATCCGCACCCGCTCTGGTAGGGTTTATACGTACTTTCATAGGAGAGGCCTTGGCTGGGTACATCCTTCACATGGAAACCCAAAGTACTCCCCTTAAGATGAAGTCGGCGACATCCTGTCGAACGTTTTCCCCGGCTTCTCCATAGAACTCTTGTCCTGTTTGGGCCTGTATGCATTTATGCCATTTGGGGGCATCTGGCAGCTGGCAGCGTTCGTAGCCCGGGGCAACCCAGTAGCTTAAGGGCTAGGAATCCGGGGAATATTCCAAATACAGTAGGTGACTCCACTTTCATCATGATGCTATTGGATGAAGGTCACAGGGATTGTAATTCCGTTTGAAGGTAGTTTCTCACCCATTGCATATCTCCTTAAGGCGTCGTAAGTAGCATCCCCACTAATATCTGGGTACCTTACCTAGGTAGTTAGCTGATCAGAAATCGCACAAGCCGTTCTACGTTCTACATTGATATCAGCTTTTATTCTACCTCAGTTACAAGTATCTCAGACTAACATCATTACATCAAACTATACGAATTACTAGGTTACAAGTTTCATGGGATAGAAGTACCTTGTGTCATACCAGGGTAACGTGGATCAGTGGCGAGCTTGTTGCTTGATGGCAGTTAAAGGGATACGAGTATCAGGTTCCTAGAGCAACATCTGGAGCAAAACTATCGGACGAAATTTGCGCGGTTCGGTTGGTGTGTTGTTAAGGTCCTTGGACAAATTCGGAGTACCTTGGGTCTGCAATGACAGAAAACAGAAGTTGTTAGGCTGTATGCCCTACTAATCAGGTTCGATTTCCTTCCGGCTATCGAGACCTAACCATACAAAAGTTTTTCTTCAAGCTCTTGACTATTGGTTGTTTACATTTCAGAAGAGGGTGAGCTGTAGTGTATATATGTAGCATCATACCACTATGTATGGACGTATACGTAGAGTACTACGTAAATAGAACGACCAAGATAGACAGGTAGGCAGGAGGTAGCTCGGCAGTAGGGCTGTGATCGACAACTAATGTTCTTGGTGAGTGACTGACTAATTCTCTTATGGTTTGGGGGTAGACGTCCCATGATATGGGGGTCAGCCTAGCAGAAGGTTTAAAAAATTCTTCGGTGGTCATCAGGCGATTTGGTGTTGTCATAATTAGCCACCAAGACCCACCCCCAGATAGGGGCTGTTAATGAGAAACTGAAAAATCCTCGTAGAGTGTGGTGTTCTTTTAAGTATCTAGCTAACAGGACCCCTATCGTGCAAACCGACGGGGCTAGTCCCTTAGCCTAGGTACATGAATAGTGGCTGTAAGTCTACATGATATCACGAAGCTTGGGGCGAACGAGGCGAACGAGGCGGACGACCCGTCCTTACGTATTACTCGTATCTTATTAAACTTACCTGATCTTGGGAACCAGACTTATAAGTACTAGAATCCTTTTCAAGGGGCCTTTTTCCTTGATATATTCTGTTCTACCATCTTACTGATGTTTTCTCTATGGTACGCATGCGTACAGACTACGCCACTATGAACGCCAAGACTCGCATCCCAATATCTTGACACCCATCATCATCAACCCAGAGAGCTGGATCAAGCTAGCTGCCCTATTAATCAGACCTGACCACGTTGTATATCGAAGTTCCCTTTCGATCAAACCCTTCTGAAGATATGCCGTTCGCTAAAGATAAGGAATTCTCGTTCTCGTTGGGATCGGAGCATCATCAGCGCCGACTCAGCATCTCCAGCATTAAGTACGGCCATTTCGCCCGGCCACTAACGGTACGATCATACTCTGTATAGGACGGTGTTGTGTACAGAAAATGTAGCTAATTCGTTCCCTTAGCCACTCTTCCTTGGTATATCAGCAGTACCTATCGATGATACTACCGTGGTAGTATCTCTTGCTACCCACGACGACACGTATCTTCTCGACTTTACCGTTGAGCATTTGAAGCTCGTCGATGGGTGGAAAAATGACATTGCAGATTATGTGATCACAACGGCGCAGAAGTATGAGCATGCGAACTTCGTCAAGTTCGTCGGGGCTGGGCTCCCTGATACTCTGGATCAACTGAGTCCTACGCTGTGCTCCCGCCTTTGGCTAGAAATAGATATCGTCCCGCTCGTCATGCCCGTCGAAAGAGAAGGGGGTTCTTTCTGGGATGTCAAGGGCGTTGACGAACAAGCCGATTCAATGGCACGTAAATGCGTCACGTCAGTGTAAACGTATGCCTAGCAAGTTTTTGCATCTTAACTAACAACGTTCAATAGGATGTTTGGTCCTTCTCTGGTTCCTATCCTGCAAGTTGGATTTCGAGGCACTGTTAAGTGCGACGCAGGATTTCGAGCACATATGAACTCGATTGAGGATTATAGGTCATCTTGTGGCAAACCTACGTGGGACACTATGATACATTACGCCACCCAACTCAAACAGAAGAAAATCAAGATTGGCTTCTTCAGTTCGACTCCGCAGGGTGGTGGTGTTGCGCTCATGCGACACGCTCTGGTTCGTTTCTCGCGTCTTGTCGGGGTCGACTTGACATGGTATGGTACGTCAATTCTTTCCTTTTTCACGGAATTTGTTTTTGCATAACGAAGACATAATATTAGGTTTTCTTGAGCGAGCATTGTAGTAATACCCTCAAACAGTTCCAAAGCCCCGCCCTGGTGTCTTCAGGATTACGAAGAACATGCACAATATTCTCCAGGGCGTCAGTAAAGCAGACGAGCGTATATCCGAACGTGACCAAGCGAAAATCAATGAGTGGATTACCGACAATGCCAATCGATATTGGTTCTCGAAGGGCGGTCCCCTACGACCTGCTGAGGAGGGTGGTGCCGACATCATTATAGTACGTCTTGTTTAACCACGAGGGCCGATTCTCTGATTTTCCTCCCATTTTACGGCTTCTCCGTGACATAACTCTGATATTGAGTGAACATTTTATCTCACTATTGAATATATAGATCGATGATCCTCAGATGCCCGGCCTTATCCCATTGATCAAGAATATCACTCCTGAGCGCCCGGTTATTTTCCGCTCACACATTCAGATCCGCTCGGATCTTGTTGTCCAAAGTGGTTCGCCACAAGAACAAGTGTGGAATTATCTATGGAACAACATCCGCTACGCAGACCTATTTATCAGTCATCCCATACCTATGTTCGTTCCCGACAACGTTCCCCGGGATAAGGTGGTATATATGCCGGCAACTACGGACTGGTAAGTTATTTCGCCCCTCCTAGCCAACCTTTAGTTCCCTGCTCACCATAATAAGGCTCGATGGCCTCAATAAGCCTTTGAATGAATGGGACAGCGGGTACTATGGGAGTGATTACAATGAACAGTGCCGTGCTACCAACATGTGAGCAATTCCCCTATTTACATATAAACGGACCAATAAAAGACTAACAGCCACGTTTATAGGACACCTTTATCTTACCCCAACCGTAAGCATGCAGTCTATCCTGAAATTATACATCTTCTACATCCTAACATTATGCTTAGGTAAATATATCGTCCAAGTTGCTCGCTTCGACCCGGCGAAAGGCATACCTACTGTGATAGATTCCTACGCTGAATTTCGTAGGCGTGCAGAGGATGCAGGACTGTCGGATATCCCGCAGCTGGTCATGTGAGTCCCGTAGAATCCTTATGGTGGTATACATTGAACTTACGCCTCTCCTAGTGCTGGAAATAGCTCAATTGATGACCCCGATGGAAATATGGTCTACGACCAGGCGCTTGATCAGATCGAAACGAACTACCCGGACCTCTCTGACGACATTAGTGTCATGCGCTTACAGGCCAACGACCAGCTTCTCAATACTCTCATTGCGAATGCGCATGTCGTGCTTCAGTTGTCCACCCGCGAAGGCTTCGAAGTGAAAGTATCAGAAGCACTACATGCCGGCAGACCAGTGATCGTCACTCTTGCGGGCGGTATTCCGATCCAAGTGAAGCATAGAGTGAACGGCTTCGTAGTAGAGATTGATGACTACAACACTGTCGCAAAGCACCTCATGGAGCTCTTCACAGACCAGGAACTGTGGGATCGGATGAGCCATGCAGCAAGAACTGGCGTCAGCGACGAGGTCAGCACCGTCGGCAACGCGCTTTGCTGGTATTATCTAGCAAACAAGTACTTTGGCAACCCCTCCAAGAACCATGGTATCGGCACTTTCAAGGGGCATTGTCAATGGGTGAATGGCATGGCACGAGAGGAGGGCGGGATCCCGTATCAGGACGGCGAGAATCAGCTTTCACGCGAATTCACCAAGCAGAAACAGCTGCCTCTGTTGTTTCACAACGGAATTATGAATTGAATCCCCCAGAAAAGAAAGTTCTGGTCGGGCTTGGCTAAGCAGGCCATGGCTGTGATCAGAGTTTGGTATATTTCCGCTAGAGCATTCGGTTTAGATTCCCTTACGATCTCTACCAGCGTTACCGAAGAACATAGAGGCTAAGGATCGATGCCGGGATTTCTCAGATTTTATTTGTATCGTATGACTAGAATTCTGACAAGAATTTTGAACTTGCGAGGTTTTATCAAATTACGTAAATAGAACGCTCGTAGCCCATCTCAACTCCTGCTAGACAGTTGTTCGTCATCCATGTGTCTCAATGATATCTACATCTCCGCGCAGAAATAAATAATGACCTGATCCTCGCCGTCCTGGTTGATAGTTTTGGCGGGGAGAAGAAAAACGCGGACTTGGCAGCTCTTTCGCTCAAGTAATAGTTTGATCATAGGACAAATATTCGGGCTTTGCAGAAGCGTCGAACAGAGATGACGGCAAACAAGCATTTGGGATCTAGATAACATATCCCGCAACATCTATATATCAATTTGAATTGTCTGGCCGTTATAGTTCAGAAGTATCCTTCGCATCTTTCCACGCATGGAACACGAGTCGGATAGAACCGAATATATTGCGCTAAATCGGATACATGCACCCGAAAACCATCTTGATATCCATTGCTTTATACGTACTCATACGTGTATACATAGCTGAATCGATATGAAGTCATTTGGCTCCATGGATCATGACGCATTTTGCCGACTCCAGACGCTACCCGGGTACCTGGGTGGCAACGCCGCGGAGAAAATGTTTCTACGAGAACAGCCGGAACGTAGTGGATTCCGGCACTGGATACTTGATCGACTCACGGCACCTATTACACAGAATGGTACGATACTTGATGGAACGTTAGAAATGAGATGATTGTGATTCGCAGCCAACGTTAGCCAATCGTAGGCGAGCTATATCATCAAATACGTTAATAGATAAGACAGTTGGTGCTTAATAAGGTACTTAAGGTATATAAAGCCGGCACCATGCATCCAAGGAGACACACCAATCCATGCTTCCACCATCAGGGTCATCGACAGCCTCGAGTATTAGGATATTTAGATTATATTTAAAGGCATAAACCGGACATATAAGCGAGAGTTCTTATCACCAACTGCCGTTGAGATGGTAGCCCCCCTTTCGCCAGCACACATCGCCATCGTCAAGGCGACCGCTCCAGTGCTAAAAGAACATGGCGTAACAATTACGAGTCTATTCTATAAGAACATGATGACGGCCCATCCTGAGCTGAAAAACATATTCAGCCAGGTAAATCAGGCCACAGGCACGCAGCCCCGATCGCTAGCTGCCTCAGTCTATGCCTACGCCAACTACGTCGATGACCTCTCCAAACTCACCGCTGCTGTGGAACGCATAGCACATAAGCACGTGAGCCTCACCATCCTGCCAGAGCAATATGCTATTGTCGGGAAATATTTACTCGAAGCGGTAGCAACCGTGCTTGGCGATGCCTGCACGCCGGAGATCGGCGAGGCGTGGACGGCAGCCTATGCTGTGCTCGCCGACATACTCATCAATCGCGAACAAGAACTGTATGCGTCCTGGGGGAACTGGACGGGTTGGCGCCGCTTCAAGATCCAGCGCAAGGTGCCCGAGTCGGCGGCGATTACTAGCTTCTACCTTGTACCTGAAGACCGCGAGCCTCTCCCGCTCTTTCTACCGGGCCAGTATGTCAGCTTGCACATGTACATCCCGCAGCTCAACCTCATGCAACCTCGACAGTACTCTCTAAGTGGTGCTCCCAGAAGCGACTACTACAGGATCAGCGTGAAGAGGGATACAGGCAAGAAGATTGGGACGCCGGGTCTGATCTCCAACTTGCTGCATGATAATTACAAGGAGGGCGACATAGTGCAACTAACGCATCCTACTGGCGAGTTTTTCGTGGACCCCAAGGCGGACAACAAGGGGCCTCTTGCCCTCATATCCGCTGGGGTTGGCCTCACGCCGATGATTTCTATCCTCGACAGCACAGTGGAAACGAACCCCCAGAGACAGGTCGCCTGGATACACGGAGCCCACAGCTCAGAAGTCCGTGCATTCAAGGACCACATTCAGGGTGTTTGTGAGAAGAACTCCAATGTCAAGCCTACATTCTTCCTGTCCAATACGCAAGAAAAGGATGTCCAAGGGGTTGACTACCACTTCCAAGGCAGGATGGATCTCGATAAGCTCGATCCCAAGGCTAATCTTTTCCTCGATAATCCCGACGCCGAGTACTATATCTGCGGGCCTTATGCTTTCATGACCAACATACAGAATTATTTGGTGAAAGCCGGTGTTGACGAGAAGCGGATCCACCTCGAAGTATTTGGTACTGGCAACGAATAATAACCTGCAGTTTTTCGGTGAAGGCAAGTAGAAAAGGACAATGTCAAACTAGAATTCGTGTTAGATATTTAGAGTTTGTGCATTGTTATGCTAGCGGGCATTTATCACGATGAGACCACTCTTCTACAACTATCTTCGTCAAACTCAATATTATGTGACCACCCATGAATCGTAAGTGTGGTAATCGTAGCCGTTCCTGTCTGAACGTGTCTCTTAACGTAACAATCCTGTAGGTAATATCTGGCATGAAGGATGGCCCTTGCCCGTTTCCGCTTACGCATCCCTCGAAACAAACAGAGCAGTGCTTAGTTATAGAGTAGAGACTCTAGTGTAACCTTGAAGGAGCAAGTTTGTTGTTTGGTATGATGAACGCCGACGCAGTTGGGGTGACCTCCCTAGGGGCATGCATCATGTGAAAGGATATACATTCGACACGAACTCCGTTGATGTAACCCGAAGGCGCATACCTACATATTCAAATTATTCAAGTTGGTTCTGCAGCGTGAGCCTGTGTACAGCGTTGCCAATAACCCAAACTCCTCCCCTTTCGAGGGAGAAGGTGTAAGGAGGAGGTGTAACGTTATGAAAAAAGGCTCAACACGGCATATTCCGCTAACAAGCCGTCCGCAGGTACAAGATGATATTTGTCCACTAGTCGACACACGTCACGTCCCATTTGAATATACAAGCCATCAACAGCAATTAGGGAATTATGTATCGGCGAACTATCTCCTCTCCCTTCTGTATTGGTCATAATCTATCAGACGACTAATTCATATGCTAAGTTGATTGCTTGTATGCTGGTCTAATTGCATAATCGGTAGCCAATCGGATATTCAGCCGTTCCCCAGGTTAGATCCCTGAATTGGTAGCAAAGCACAAGGCTTAAGGCTGTCAGAACATGGGGTAAGACCTCATCGAGGATACCAGGTTATTAAGTTTGCCCACTTCAGTGATTCAGCCCGCGATTAAGAACATTAATTCCGGCTACTCCGAATATTTCTCATGATCTGACGGGGAGCCAAAGCTATAGCTAATGTTATAGCGAAAAAACCGCGCTTATGGAGTTACATCCCGAGCCTGAAATAGAACATCCCCTATATTCTGAGCGTTTTGGTACATGCAACTATGTTCGACGTTGCTCCCGCAATGGGTTCTCGCTTAAGCGTTCCACAGCAACTCTTCTCCATCGGTTCGTCAATCCTATAGATAGTCAGCAGCAACGAGACGAGACTCGGAGATTCGTGCATGGTTACGTCCTCGCCGGACGCAGTGGAAGGGCGGTACTGTGCAACCTGCCACGTACTTACGTAGGTAGGGGGTATTTCGCTACTAGTGATGATGAAGAAGCCCACGATGTACCAATGTATCATGATAATAGCTATCTCAAGCCGACGTCATCACTCAGGGCCAAATATACAAGACAGCTCTAAACAATAGATACTACTAGTAGTCCGCCAGACCGCTTCAACCCATTTAGTTTCGTAAAACGCCCTCATCCCCAGGCGCGCGCTCGGCGTAACTGCCTAATAGAGAGGCGCTTCGTCATCAGTACTGCGTGTTCGTCAGTAACCTAATAATAAAGTATGAACACTATGTATCATGTACAAGTAGTAGCAAACATCTGATGAGATTTACGTAACTTTCTTATCATATGGGCCATCAACCTATGCGATCATTCATGGGTAGCCCAGTATCATGAAGGCGATATAGCAACGCATTCCGTTACGAGTCGTTTGATATAACGCGAGGTTAAAGAGGTCCTATTGGTATATCAAAAGATTACGACAGGTCGCTATCGTGGTGGTAGCCGCCTTTCGGCTTTACCGATCTGTTAACCCCTTTTTATATCAATCTTACCAACAAGGATGAGTAGCTGGTATTCTCGGTGTAATAAAATTCTAGAACTCGACAAACAAATATTTACAATAATAGTACTATTCGGTCTTATCCTGAGCTTATGGTTTCAGCCTCTCATGAGGGTTCAAGCCCCGCCGTCGTCCAAGCCCCTTTCCCCGAACCAGCCGAACGGAAATCTACCAAGACAGAGCATATACCTCGCCTACGCTTTCACTGTGGACATTATTGTACCTTCGACTTACTTCTACATGGAATAACTACCCCGTCATTTCTGTGGGGGCTTCATTGGGAGCTGCTAGTGAGCGGTCTGTGGCACGTCGATCTACAGTAAGTTACGAACCTGATATCCGGAGGCAAGAAATCATTAATGTCATTCGGGTTAATATTCACCGAAATTTTTGATGAGAGGACCTGCAATTTGTAGTTCTGCATGTCTGTCATTCGTTCGGGGCGTCGGATGCAACTTTTTAAGACAATGTGGTGTCCCGAGACAGCATGCTATGGCGGATACTGGGTAGATCTGGTGGGACATGGAGATAACCTACGAATTGGTAATCTTCCACAGATGTCTATTATCCGACATTGCGGCTCAATGGATTTAATACCTAGCCCACGCCTTTGTCCGTGCTGTCATTTACTAGAATCAATGTGTCCCATGTAAATAGGAGAAGGCTGACGACGATAACACGGTAATACCATTCCATTATTAGACCCGTTATCTCGGGATATGGCACCTCTATAATTAGTCATACAACGTGATATCACTAGAACCTTGGGATATTGAGAAGACATCAGGATTCGAGCTGCGGTGCTCTTGAGACTTGAAGTACTAGTCACCTAGGTTCTGCACTAATATAGGAATGTCTACGAGGTTTTCACTGTTATACCACCTGAGACACGACCCACACACACAACATTCACTCTGTTGAGCCATGCCTGGCTCTGTAGCTGGAGGTGAGCGAGGCCTGTAGGAACCACGCAGCCTGTTCTGGAGCTACTGAGGCTTAAGCCCTTGAGTTATTCGGGTCAATAGATACCGATTCATTTGAATCGCGTGCTGCTTCCCATGAGGAGCACTTACGGGGTAAGGGTTAGCATGAGAGATACGCTTTCTGGCGCAGTTATCCGGTTTCGACAGATATCCAAGAAGTAGATTGTCGTGATTGCACTAGTGATATACAGACTTCAGTACTCCACAGATCCAATTCCGTCCTTATATACAGCTTTAACTGTCTTCTGTGAGATGCTGTGTAATGATAACAGCTTGAAGTTCCCAAGGGAGAGTGCACCACTCAGAATTTACTGGGACCGAGTTACATTCGGAAAGTATCCGATGCGTGTGCGATATGACCGGAGGCTGAAGAAACTCTATTGCCACCTTGTGGTCCCTCAGTAGTTAAAATTAAGCCATTACACATACACTGACAACGGTAGTGACTCCTTGTACATAAAATCCGTCTCTCAGATAAAGTAGATCTTTGAAATAGGTAGTCTCCTCAACTACTGAAAAACAAGACCATATACTTAAGAAGAAAGCCTCCTCACAACATGGCGTTTATAATAGCTCAATCTATAATTCTCGTCAACCTACGGTTTTCTTTGATCACTAAGTACGACTCTCCCTAGAGCATTGCATCAAGACTAGGTGAAGTCGATAAATGGCTGTCCACTATGCCTGATCTAAAAAGCACAAATTTGCCGATAAGTGCGGTATCCGAAGCTGTCGTGTAGATCCTATATACACCTCGCATTTTCTTGCATTTTGACAGGAATCTATTGCTGATCTAGTGGATTCATTCGTATCTTGGGTACGAATAGGAATACCCAAGTTCCGGTATCTCCGGTACATTCTTCTTTGAAGTGGCGACATAAACATAACTAGTACATCGGCTAAGGTAACTACTGGTTTAAGACGAGAGTCAAGGACCACGTGGTTGGCAGGTGGAAATGTTAATCTAACCGTGAGTGATACTTAGCCTTCCATCAATAGATACTCGACAATGACCACCTGATTATTCACTTTCGCAAGCATTAGACTTGTAAGCTTGGGATCCACTTAACAGTATTGTATTCTTAGATGGGACATCACGCGTCACTATTGAGAATATCTGTAGGTAGCTTCTGAAGTACAGAGGCTCTATTCAATGTAGCTTATTGCTTATGGACAGGGTTGATTGGGGGAGAAGACAGACTGCACGTAACAGGGTCGGTGGAAAAGATGCACGCTTAGCGGAGCATATCTAATATGAGATAAATTCTGTCTATGGTTTAATCTCAAATACACATCTTTACTATGTAGAAAGCTCTCGGATCATGCTAAGCAATAGTCCTCCCGACGGCACTCTCCTTGTCGTTTTTACTGATACTTTGGCCGACAATGAAGCCGAGATATCGTTATTACTGGCCAGATATAAAATTAAAATGGCAGGAGCCAAGTCTCGTGCCAGCGGAACGAAAGATCATGTGTATCCGGGTGGTCGTCATCAATTTGTTGGCCACAATCTCTGGTTCACAGGGAAACCCCTTTTTAGCAGATGTACTTGGGTAAACCTCTAAAGATACCAATCCAAGTCACCTAGGAGGAACGGTGTATGAGACTACAATGGTACAATTAGAAAGTATACATTCGTTACCCAGTCACTCTATTGATAGAGGATTCATAATACTCGAGGTACCTCCAACAATAACACCGACGACAAAGCAACGCCGACGACAAAGCATCAACCTCCGGGGAACATAATAGAATTGACCGATTCATTCACCACAAAGTCATCCACAATGCTATAGTGCAAACAATAAGGCATCGATTTCGAGTAAACTATAAATACTGGAATCATCTACAGAATCATAATTCAAGACTCTGGTAAAGAACAACTTCTCTTGTTACACACGTACCTTGCGTCTCGACCTTGCAGCTTACATGGACAGGGACATTGCAATAGCCCTTGCCTTCCCATACTCTCTCCCTTCTTTTAGAGGAGATTCTAGTACTTCCTAGTATATGAAGTCATCTTCATCATCACATCACCACATCACCACATCACCACATCACCACATCACCCCTTCACTCCTTCACTCCTTCACCCTTTCACCCCTTCACCCCTCATCCTCCTTGGCCCCTTGTACGTCAACAGCATCGGCTTTCAATCTCTTTCCGTCCCTATCTGGAATCTTCATCGCTCGCCACCTTCCACAGGAGGGAAAAATCCAAGACAAAATGTATAAGCAACCATGCTCGGAGGCCATTGCCATAGTTGGAAGCGGCTGTCGTTTCGCTGGAGATGCCACGTCGCCCTCCAGACTATGGGATGTCCTTTCCAAAGCCCCTGACCTCTCACGGGAGGTTCCCGCAAATAGGTTCAACGCTAAAGGTTTCTACCATGTCGACGGCGAATATCATGGAACGACTAATTCAATCAAGGCTTATTGGTTGAATCAGGATCATCGAGTTTTCGATGCCGGCTTCTTCAATATCACTCCGAAGGAAGCGGAAGCTATTGACCCACAACAACGACTACTTCTCGAGGTCGTCTACGAGGCCATGGAGTCAGCCGGATATACTTTAAACCAATACTCTGGAAAAGAGGTGGCGGTGTTTGCGGGCGTTATGACGGCAGATTATGACACCCTCTCACAACGAGACGAGCTGTGGACCAGCCAATATTATGCCACTGGCAATGCTCGCTCTATCATCTCGAACCGTATCTCGTATTTCTTCAACTTCCACGGGCCGTCAATGACAATAGACACTGCATGCAGCTCCAGTCTAGTGGCATTGCACCAAGCGGTACTGAGTTTACGTACTGGAGAGAGTACCATGGCTTGCGTAACAGGTGTTAATTTGATGTTGACACCTGAGCAGTTCATCGTTGAATCTAGCTTGCACATGCTCAGCCCGACAGGGAAAAGCCGCATGTGGGATGTTGACGCCGATGGATACGCCCGAGGAGAAGGCGTTGCCGCGGTCTTTCTCAAGCCCCTCTCGCGGGCGCTGGCGGACGGTGATCAGATCGAGGCAATCATTCGAGAAACCGGAGTTAATTCCGACGGACGTACCAACGGGGTAACCATGCCCAACCCGGTGGCCCAGACCACGTTAATCAGGAACACCTACCTTAAGGCCGGCTTGGATCCGCAGAGACCAGAAGATCAATGCCAATACTTTGAGGCTCATGGGACCGGTACACACGCAGGTGATCCCAGAGAAGCTACCGCCATCAATGATGCTTTCTTCGCCAGCCGCGCAGAGGAAGCCATGACGTCGGTGGATGTCCCCAATCCCAAGAAGATGTTAGTCGGGTCCGTGAAGACTGTCATTGGACATACCGAGGGCGCCGCGGGATTGGCCGGATTGCTAAAGGTCGTACAAGCCATGAAGCATGGACTGGTTCCACCAAATCTACATCTGAACTCACTCAGCCCCAGCGTTGAGCCGTCTTGTGCGTGTCTTGAAGTACCGACCTCTCTTGTGCCATGGCCTAAGCCTTCAGCTGGACAGCCAAAGAGGGCCAGCCTGAACTCGTTTGGATTCGGCGGCGCAAATGCGCATGCCATCCTCGAATCATATGAGCCGGATATTCACAATGAGCTCGGCCAGCTCCCCGCACGCGATAAGCTGATTCGGCTGAACAGTTCTGAGCTATCTCCGGGTGACGCAGGCTCTACTTCCTTCTTTTTACCCCTCCTCTTATCGGCTTCTTCTCAGAAGTCTCTGGGGGCTGTTATAAGGTCTTACAAAGATTACCTTCTACAGCACCAAACCGTTCACTTTGATGAGCTAGCCCGGGCTCTCTTCTCTCGCCGGACCGCCTTGAAGTATCGGGTGGCCCTGTCCGCTACTTCTGGGTCGCAAGCCCTTGAGAAATTGGATGAAATTCTCGAGAAGTCGGCATCGAATAAAGATATAGGCACTAGATCCGAGACTATGACGGAACCACTTAAAATTCTTGGAATCTTCACCGGTCAGGGCGCACAATGGCCGACGATGTCAAGATCGTTGATCCGGACTAACAAGGTTTACCGTGAGACTATACGTAATCTAGATGAAGTCCTGAGATCCTGTTCTCGGCCACCCAGTTGGACTTTAGAGGGCCAAATAATGGAAGAGAAGGACGTTTCTCGCATGCATGAGGCAGCCATATCCCAGCCGCTTTGTACCGCGATCCAGATCGCGCTGGTTGACTTACTGAGAAGCCTTCGCATCAATTTCCACACTGTGGTTGGGCACTCATCAGGAGAAATTGGTGCAGCCTATGCGGCAGGAAAACTATCTGCAAAAGATGCGATGCTGATCGCCTACCTCCGTGGCTTCGTTGGGCCTTACGCTGGTGGACCTAACGGTGAAGAAGGCGGTATGCTTGCGGCTGGACTCTCGGAGAGTGAAGGACTTGGCTTCTGCAGAGATCCGATGTTCGATGGTCGACTAGTTCTTGCTGCAAGTAATGCGCCCTCCAGCGTGACGATTTCAGGAGACTTGAACATGATTAAGCTGGCACACGAGGAACTAACCAAGCAGAAAAAGTTCTCACGCTTACTCAAAGTCGACGTTGCTTACCACTCGCCTCATATGTCGAGAGCTGCAGACGAATATATCAAATCGCTTCAGGATTGTGAGATCTCGCCCGATGCGGAAGGCAATGGGGTTGTTTGGGTGTCTAGTGTTTATGGCTTCGCTAGAACCGACGAGAAAGATCTCGGGTCCGGTTATTGGAGAGACAACATGCTTTACACGGTACAGTTCCATGATGCTGTTGTCAATGCTCTAACAGAATACGGTCCGTACGACTGCGCGCTGGAGGTAGGCCCACATCCAGCCCTGAAAGGCCCCTTCACGCAGACTGCTAAGTCCCTTGGGAATAATGCTATTTCCTATTCAAGTTTGCTAGACCGATCCAAAGATGATAGCTTGGCGTTTTCCGACTTCCTTGGGTCCATGTGGTCGCGCTTTGGTCCGCTGGAAGTCGACTTTTGCAACTACATCGACCAGTCTCCCAAGCCTAGTGTTCTCAAGTTCGACTTCACGGATCTCCCACCGTACCCTTGGGACCACTCCCAGGTGCACTATCGAGAGTCACGGATCTCTCGTCAATTCCAATTCAAAACCGATGCACCTCACGAGCTACTCGGTGTTCGAGCCAGAGACGACAATGAGCACGAGTTAAGATGGCGCAATGTTCTCAAGGTCGACAAGCTACCCTGGGCGGAACACCACAGTTTTCAAGGCCAAGCTCTTATTCCTGCGTCCGCATATTGCGTTATGGCACTTGACGCAGCTCGAAGTCTCCTTAATGGAAAGCGAGCGTCGGTAGTAGAATTGCAGGATATGCGAATCACGAGTGGACTTAGCGCCGAACGAGACACTCCTGGCGTCGAGACTCAATTCTCGCTCACCGTCCTCCCATCGCAGAAGGACGGTAAGACGGATTCAATAATTGAGGCGGATTTCAGTCTGATATCGTGTCCTGCCGACGGGACGACGACAATGACAAAGAATATGGAGGGGACTCTTAGGATCTATCTGGATGAACCTACTGTAGACGCTTTGCCAGCTAGGTGTGCTTCTCAGTCGGAAACACTTCCTGCCAGCCCCGAGGGCTTCTACAAGATGATGGATGAGACCGGTCTTGTATACTCTGGGCCCTTTAGATCGATAGAGACGATCCAACGCCGATATAAGTATTGTTCCGCTACGCTGAGACGGAGACACCCGGCGGACACCACAACGTTGCAAACTAGTCCTGCGATGCTTGATAGTTGCTTTCAGTCGGCATTTTTGTCCTACGCGTCCCCGGGAGACAAGTAAGTACATGCTGTAAATACTCAGGTATAAATGCTAACGTCGAACAGATCCCTCTGGACATCATTTCTTCCCACGAGCATTGAACGACTGCGGTTCAACCTTGCCACACAGAAGCCAACCGACGAGGCAAGCGAGAAAGATATCCTCACAATTGACACGCACATGGCCGAGGTCAAGCCTCCCACAGCTGATTCCAAGGCTATGTTTGTTGTGGATCTTGGAGTATTCAATCAGACGGGATGTATGGAAATACAAGTTGAAGGATTGACCGTTACCGCCTTGGCTCACACCACACCTAAAGATGACTATGAGCTGTATCTCCACACCGTTGTAGACGTCGATCCAGTTGACGAGATCGTACAGGCAAATGTGCAAAGCTTGGAAGCTGTTGACCCTGACCTCGTCGAAAGCTGTGCCCGAGTCGCCACCTTCTTCGTGAGAGACTCATGCGAACCCCACGAGCGCTCGTCGGACTTCGTCTACCCATACGGAAGCCCTGCAAGGTCCATCGTGTCTTACCTGGAAAATATCAATCCCGATCATTGGTCTTCTGACACAAGAGAGATCGTCGATAAATTCATACTGGATTCTAATTATTACACTTGCCTAGATTTCATCCGAGAGCTGAGTGGGAGTAAACCTGATCTCCTACCTAGAACTTTGCCCCTGATCATTGAAGACATGCACTGTCTGTCCCACTTCAGCGGCCATATCGGTCGGATCGTCCAACAGATTGCGCACAGATATCCTCGAATGAACATCCTCAGTTTGATAGAACCCGAGACTGTGCATCTTGGATCTATTATATCTTCCGTGGGGTCGTCGTTCTCATCTTTTACCATTGGCTCCGAGACAGCACACAACCTAGACAAGCACATCCAGATGTCGGATTCAGCCAACAACAATGTCGTCTCGTTGCCATTGGATCTAACCAAAGACTTCAAGGCCCAGCTTGGGCGCGAGGAACTTCATGACCTCGTCTTGTTGTCTGCCTCGCAAGTTGAGAACAAGAAAGCGACTGACATTCTAGAGAATATACAAGCTACCATGAAACCAGGTGGCTACTTGGTTCTCTTGCAGCTTTTCAACTCTCCACTTAAGGATCGCATTCGACGATCTGTCAATGGCCGGGATGATGTTCATGAGCCCTCAACGCCGCCCGAGTGGCCTGATATTCTCGATGATTACGGGTTTGTGCAAATCGCCAAGAACTCTGACCAGTCCTATCATCCTGGTTTCTCCCTGATTATCAGGCAGTTGAACAGTCCTATACTAAAACTCATCAAAGACCCCTCTCAGCAACAAGGCAAAGCCGTTACAGCCCATTTGCTCCTCATCACCAGCACTAGCCATGATGGCGTCCTACTATCACGCGCATTGGAGCTGCGTCTTCGTGATTTTTGCGATCAGGTCTCCACGCGTAACGTGGATGATCTCGATACACAAGTGATCAATCACTGTACAGCTGCAATTATCTTGGCAGACCTAGACGAGCCGCTGATGTCCACCATGACGGAGCAGCGCCTACAGCAGCTGCGCGAGCTTTTGCGACCCAATATGACAGTACTTTGGCTTACGCACGATGCGAGATTTGGAAACCCAGATCATGTCTCGACTATAGGCTTTACACGCACCATCGCTGCTGAAACGCCCAATCTCACCTTGCAAGTCCTAGACTTAGACGATGAGGGAAAGTCTGTGCCGATTATATTCGAGACGTTCATGCAGCTGGTCGCGGTCAGCGAAGACGGGGAAGACGACAAAGAGGCGCTGTGGATACAAGAGCCTGAGATCCATTTTGAAAACGGCAGACGGTTGATCCCCCGAGTCGTACCCCTGAAGCAAGCGAACGACCACATCAACTCAACCCGACGCGTAGTTTCGATTCCGGCGAATACGCTTCGAGAGTCCATTGAAATTGTTCCTGCTCGCAATCCAGACGGCTTGGTTCGCTATGAGACTAGAAAGTCCGACTGTGACCCTCGAAATGTAACTGCCGACAAGGTCACAATCCAGGTGGACTACAGCTCCGTCGAGGCCATCAGGCTCAACGCTGAGACTGCGATCTATTTATGCAGCGGTCGCAACATATCGACCAACGAGTATACCCTGGCATTCTCTGTTAACAATTCCTCGTACATGTCGCTGCCTGCGTCACACGTAGCACCCCTACTGTCATGGCTGAATCCCCAGTTCGGGTTGCCTCTCATTGGCATTGCTGCGAGACACATAATGGTCCAAGTAATGATATGTCTAGCTGGTAACAAGAGCATTATATTGATCGACCCAGATGTTGAGTTGGCAACATTTGCAGTTGAAGCCACCCTCAAGAGAGGTCATGGCGTAACTTCATATACAACGTCGAGAGCTGGAGTAAAGGACCGTTCACCTCTCTTGTTCCTTCATCCACATGCATCAACTCGAGAAATCAAGGCAATATTCCCGACCGCAGGTGCCCATGTGTTCAACTTCCAGCCGGAAGATACCGGTCTCTCGCAGAAGATTATCGAGCTACTTCCTAAGAACTGCCATCATCACTCCCGATCTTCGCTATTCGGCTCCAGAAATTCGGACGTGAAACAGAACTTGTCATCCTTCGCCGAAAACTGGCTCAAGATGGTGACTGAAGTCGTAGAGGAAGCACTATACCGTTTCCGCCCTCTACCCAACCCCAACGTCATCTCTCTCCCCGTTTTGCAATCTGGCAACGCGAATACCTCGCCCTTCCAGGTCATCGACTGGCGCGCTAACCGCACCGTCCTTCGGCTCACGCAATCGGTCGAAGCTGTCGGACCGTCGCTCTTCCATGCAGATAGAACATATGTCCTCACCGGCCTCACGCGTGACTTCGGCCAAAGCCTGTGTCGCCTCTTCATCGGCTACGGCGCCCGTCACATCGTCCTCGCCAGCCGCAAGCCCGCCATGACGCCCCATTGGATCGGCGAGCTCGCGCGCTCCCACGGGGCGGACGTCCAGATACACAAGCTCGACGTCACCCAGTACGACGACGTGCAGGCCTTCCGAGCGAGACTGCAAGAGTCGGGCCACCCCCCCGTCGCCGGCATCGTCAACGGCGCCATGGTCCTCCGGGACCGCGTCTTCGCACAGATGGACATCGACACCTGGCACGCCGTGCTACGCCCCAAGACGGTGGGTTCGAAAAACCTCGACCGTGCCTTCGCGGATGACGGTCTCGACTTCTTCATTATGACGTCCTCCTTCGCGGCCATGGGCGGTCATCCGGGACAGTCCAACTACGCCGCCGCCAACGCGTACATGAACGGTCTCGCAGCCAACAGACGCCGCCGCGGCCTCGCGGGCTCGGTGCTGAACATCGGGGTCGTCTACGGCCTGGGCTTCCTCGCGAGGGAACGCGAGGAGCTCTACGCCGGCCTCGAGCGCGACGGCTACCCGCCCATCTCCGAGCGCGAGCTGCACTGCATGTTCCTGGAGGCGATCCTCGCGGGGCGGCCCGACCTGCCCGACCAGCCGTACGACATCACCACGGGGCTGCGCCGCTTCGACCCCGACGACCCGAACCTGCTGCACTGGCAGCGGGACCCGCGGTTCGGACACTTCGCGCTCAAGAGCAGCAGCCTCGATGATGGTGAGGGGAAGAATGATAGCACGCCAAAGCAGAGCCTTAAGGAGGTACTGGCAGGTCTAACGGAGGTCGACGCCATGGCACAGGCGATCCTGGAGCGGTTCGCCGAGAGATTGGAGGCCATGCTCCAGCTTCCTCAGGGTAGTGTTCATGCGGACCACGGCATCACGGAGCTCGGTGTTGATTCGCTGATCGCCGTCGAGATTCGCAATTGGATTTGGAAGGCTGTTGGACGCGATGTATCGGTGTTAAAGATCCTGGCAACGAGGAATATTCACAAACGTAAGTTTTCCCCTTTATCTTTTTTTCCCCTTCTTATACCCCCCGTCCCCTCGTCCCCCACCACCTACCCCCTACCCCCTCCCTTCCCTTTTCCCTCCTTTATTTATTACTTGTCTGTCTATATGCGCGGCTTAATGGTGTCAAAATGCTAACGGGTAATAATAATAGTGTGCCTTGAACTCGCAGAGCAGAGCTTGGTGGCGAGAAATAAGGGTGCGGATGCTACTGCTGCTACCGAGGGCGCGGCATAAGTATACGTGCTATCCTAGATGCCCAAGTCTTTGAGGAGACACTAGTGGTGAGTTATTTGCCACTCATCGGGTGCGTCGGTATATGGAAGATTCCATTGCTGGTTGCCGAGGGATCTTTTTCTTTGTTCCTTTGCGAAGGGGGAAGATATAAATAGGAGATATACTCGTGAGGAGAATGACTTCGTCATCTGAACGCTTTACGAGAGTCTACTGGTTGGGGGACGGATGGTAAAGCATTTGTTGCCTAGCTACGAAGCCAGATAGACCATTCCTATGCAATACATTTCATTATTAAGAATTCTCGATAAGCTACCTAGCTGTGAGTGTCTCTAGACTTGAGGCTATGCTTTAGCCATCTATTGATCACACGCCTGACCTTTGTATGCATGCAAATAATCTACTGTAGGTAAGATTCATGGCGAATTGCTGTAATTGGTGGTTTTCTAGGCATTGGTTTATATATATACCTACATTCTAGTGCGTTAAGCCTGACTATAAGAAAGCACAAGAAAGTGTGTCGTGAATTAACTTTATTCAGTTCATACATACACGGACCCAGACTCTATTTGACCTATCAAAGTGCGTATAAGACCATCATACTTCGTCATGCTTTACGCCAACTCGTATCGCCTGCCCACAGTGTCCCAGTTGATGACATTCCAGATATTGTTGAAGTACTCGACTTTGCGGTTCTGGTATTGCAGGTAGTAGGCGTGCTCCCAGGCGTCAATGCCCAGGAGCGGAGCCAGGTTGCCGGTGACGGGGTCCTGGTTGGGGCGGGTGACAACCTGCAGCTTGCCGGTGGTCTTGTCCTTGACCAGCCAGGCCCAGCCGCTGCCCTGGATGCCGGCCAGCGCCGCGTTGACCTGCTTCTTCAGCGTGTCGAACGACCCGAAGTCCCTGTCGACGGTGGCAAGAAGCGTGCCCTGGGGCTCGCCGCCACCACCCCGATTTGCCGGTGCCAGGTTCTCCCAGAACAGAGTGTGGTTCGTGTGTCCGCCGCCGTTGAAGTTAAGAAGCGGTGCGACGGCCGCTGCGGCGATCTCGTTGTTCTTCGCCTTGGCCTCGGCGATGGTCTCGAGCGCGCTGTTCAACCCGTTCACGTACGCCTGGTGGTGCCCTTTGTGGTGCAGCTCCATGATCTGGCCCGAGATGTAGGGTTCGAGGGCGCCGTAGTCGTCTGCGAAGCGATGATTAGTCTATTTGAACGTACTAGACGTATAGATAGGGGTCACTCACAGGATAGGTCGGGCAAGGTGGCCTTGCCCCTGGTGAAGGACGTGCTGGCCAGCGCAGCGATACCGGGCTTCATGGCGCTGGCTCGTAGAGCTGCTCGGGCAGCCGGAGCTGTTCGGAACAGGATTGTGGCCATATTTGCTGATTGATCAATTGATTAATGCAATTGGAATCAAGGTACTGATTTATTCAGTCGTTTGGAGTCCGGGAATGTGATAGATATATGTACTTAGGAGGTAATAGACGAACGAGTGATTCTATGTGTATGGCGGGCCGTATTTATGTATCTCAAATGCCGTCACAGATGATGTCAATTATTAATGGCGAAGCGAGCGCCGAAGCTGCAGCTGTGGTGGAGACGCGATTGGCGAGCTTCTCTCGGCCTCGGGGCTTTGGACGAATTGCAATATGTACCTAACCACAAAGACCCATAGAATTTTCCATCAGTCCGTACCCTACTGTACATATTCGTACAGTAAACCTATCATCCATCAGTCTTCGTCACACCTGACATTGTGCCTTCCCCGGATTTACCGGAACCTTAAGTATATATTTGCTCTCAGGCTGACACTTGGTTCGATTTTATTTTATGTATACGTATGTAAGTTGGTATGTACATAGCATATATAGATGGCTTGAATGAGCAAAGTCAAACGTCGACTTTCAGTTGTATGTAGTTGCGGCTATAAAATTGATATAAAGTACCAGCTATACAGATCTGTACCTAATTACATACATGTATAGACCTCAGGATGTATACATGTACATGTAAGCATATGCATGTACATATGTACGTACCTACATACATACTCCGCATGTTAAGTAAGCAATCACACACCCACGAAAGAAGATGAGCTAATAGAGCGAATATGTACCAATAGCGCTGTTAGGAATCGAACCTAACTCACTCTATTAGCCACAGTAACAGGTACGCCAGCAGGCCAGCAATAGCCCCAATGCTAAAGTGGTGCCTGTACTTAACCTTATTTACAGAACTTCCATACCATACAGACGGAACTCCAATCATGAACAATCAATTTCGCAAAGACGCGTGGGCAATATGTCCTATTACGATTTAGATGCAATCCTTACTGACTCCGAAGTAAGTCACATCTCTACCCCCATGAAAACCCCTTCACATCCAACTAACCTCTTTTCTTCAGAAAGTCCCGTGCAAATTCGAGCTCGACGTCGCCGAACTGGGCTACCTCGACAACAATCCCTCGCAACCGCTGAAGACGGGCACCACAATCGGTCTCCCACTATGGCTCGCTGAACTTCTCGCGCTTGCCAATAGGTCGCCCAGCAGCTCCGACGAGGACTCGAAGTCCTTTGTCTCCTTGAACCTCCCTCCCGCCCTGTCCAACGAGGTCATGTCTGCGCTAAAGGCCGATCCCCGTGCCGTAGCCCTCCGCGACCAGTCGCATAACTTCTATGGCCTGGGAACGCGTATGCTCGATCTGTTCGAGGAGAGGGAGTTATGCGCCATACTCCGGAGGACCTTTGTTACGAGGGCGGCCGACATCTCGCTTCACGCTAGGAAGGCCGGCGCCACCGAGGAGATGGGCGTTGGTCTGGGGGAGGAGTTTTTGCAAGGGCTGGAGGAGTGGGAGAGAATATTGTTCCGGTATGCACATGAGGGCACGAAGGGCACTAAGGAGTGGATGGAGAACGTCAAGAAGCATTGAAAGCCTGAAAAGAACAATATAGCCATGAAATTAATACGGCAGGTTACGTCTCACTAAGGCAAATGTGAGTGTTTCGCGACTCTAACAGCTGCAAAGAAATGCGGCTTACTTACTGATTCTATGCTATATGGGTATAAGCGACTCGACTTCATACATAGATAGCTAGCTAGCTAGCGTGTCCCAATGATGGATACGTCCATATGATGAGCGAATAACAATGGAATAGCAACATAACACAGAAATCAACATTGCCTTTCCAGAACATGTCTAGATTAGCTTGCTACAGTATTAAGTGCGGAATTACTCCGTCAGTCCGGAAATACATAATGGTTACAGTAATGGCTAGAACGTTGTTTTCTACAGTATTGTGGTCGACACAGTTTATGCGACATACTAATACTGTTATGCACTGTACGGATCTTAGAGATGCCGATACCTAACCAGGTACGGGGTACGGATTACATAGTAAAGATCCGTAGGTCACCTTTTTTTTCGGTAGGACGTCACTCGGGTACTGTAGCAACTTTTGAACTTTTAATGCTTCTTCTGAATCGCCACGACTCTAGGAAGTCAGTCAACAACCGCCGCAACTGAGGCTTCAAGCTTATTAATTAATCCCAAGATAGTCAGTGCAAGAGACTATGACGTGGGATTTCACGCTTACTTCCTAAAAAAAACTGCAACGGCATCGGACGGCCCAACTTCCACACAGATGTCTTTCAACGCCGCCAATATTTCGAAGGCCGATGCCGCTGCATATTCATCCTCCGAAGATGACGAGCAGGATGACGATGAGTACTTGCTGCCCTCCGTTGACCCGCGAACCGACGAATTCCGCGATAACAATCCCCGCAAACGCAGACGAACTGGTCGTAACGCGAAAGAAAGCGCTGCCTTAGGAATCTTTGCCTCAGATAGCGAGGATGACGGTCCCGGCAGGAGATGGAAGAGCAAGAAGGATCTACGACATAAAAACGTGGCCTTTGTCACGGCCGGGCAGGATAAACTAAATGGGAGCTCAGATAACGACGACAACGATGACGATATAGATGAGGACCAGGACCAGGACCAGGACGAGTACAGCGGTCGCCCTGGCCTGGGTGCCAAAGCTACTGGTCGGTCAACTGTAGAAGGGGATGAACAGGAGGAACAGGAGGACGAAGATGAAGAAATGACTGAGGCTAGTCTGGGATTTGGAGCCCCGACACGAGGACTTGGCTGGGCATCACCTACGCAAGCTCAGACGACGTCGACCGCCGCAGATACACCAAGCAAACCACCCACGATCAAAACTAAATACGATGGAAGTACACCTTTGGGGAAGGGTTTTGTCCCTTCATCTGCGAACGAGCCCGTCTTGAAGGCGAACCTCGGGGAGAGCCCTGCGCCAGCAGCTCAAGCTCCCAAGCCTAGTGCGCTCGGAGGCGGCGGTGGCGGGGGATCGAAGAAGTCTTTCGCAGCTCGAATGATGGCAAAGATGGGCTACGTGGAAGGCCAAGGTCTCGGCGCCGAGGGTCAAGGTCGAAATCTTATCATCGAACCCACCCTACGACCTCAGGGTGTCGGTCTTGGTGCAGTCAAGGAGAAATCCGCACAGGAACGCAAAGAAGAGAAGCGGCAAGCTCGCTTGCGAGGAGAGGAGGTCATCGACTCGGACGAAGAGAGAGAGAAGGCGAGGCGCGAGAGGAAGAAGAAGAAAGGCCTCGACAGCAGAACTAGTAGCGGCGCCAGCACACCGAGGAAGCCCAAGACTAAGTATTTAACCGTCACCGACGTTCAAAAGGCTGCGCCTGGCCTACGTATACCAGATGCGTTTGCTCCTATTTTAGATCTCACGGGACGTGACCAGAAACTGCTGACGTCCAGCTCGGGTTTGTTGACTCCCACGACCGGTGCTGATGTTGCCGCGCAGACGGAGGCGCGCAAATTGGCTAAACGGGCCCAGGGAGACCTAGCCGCCTTTGTGGAGGAATGGAAGAGTTTAGAGGAGAGAAAGGCATGGGTAGATATGGAGACCCATCAACGCCAGCAGGAGTTGAGCGAGCTTGAGAACGAGTTTTCTGGACTCAGTGTTTTCTCCTCCATCCTAGATGAGATCAGTCAGGCTACTCGTGACCGGGAGTGGAATCCTGTCATATCTGGGCTGAGAAAAGCGGACTCTGCCACGTCCTCTCACAGCGACGAGCTGACCAGCATCGCGGTCGCTGCTATTCATCCCTTTGTTCGTGACGCCGTCCAAGGATGGCAACCTCTAGAGGACCCCAAGTTGGGTAATTTTGCATCTGATCTTTCAGATATTCGAGGTTTGCTTGGCCTTAAGAACAAGGCTGTTAACGGGAACGCCGTTACAAAGTGGGAAGATACCGAGATCGACGGCACACATCGTCATCACCAGAAATCCACAACGCCGTACGAGAGCATGATCTATAAGCTCATCTTCCCGAAACTTATCACTACGGTGTCCCAGACCTGGGACGTCCATGATGCAGCACCGCTTTTAGCCGTCTTTGACAAATGGGACGGGCTCTTTCCGCTCTTTGTCCGTACACAGCTTCTAGAGCAGGTCGTCAGGCGCCTCGACGATGCTATCAGCAGCTGGAAACCCAGACAGAGGACGCATAACCTACCCCATCTTTGGCTATTTGGCTGGTTGCAGCATCTCCCGGTCCACCACCTCGACCCGACGGGCACCGGGCTCGTTGCCGACGTTCGCCGTAAGTTCAGACAGCTTATCGACAACTGGGAGTTTGACCGGGGAGTCGTGGCCGGCCTCAAGCAATGGAAGGATGTCTTCCGCCCGTCCAAGTCGCAGGATCAGTGGAAACCCTTGGTTATGCACCATATTCTGCCGAGCATGGCACGCTATCTGCGGCAGAACTTCCGCGTGGATCCCAGCGACCAGGAACCGTACCTGGCGATGCTGAATGGAGTGTTGAAGTGGACCGACGTCATCTCCACCTCAATGGTTGCAGAGGTGATCGTCGCCGAAGTGTTCCCTCTTTGGCACGACGTCCTCTATCAATGGCTTACTAGCGCTGAGGCTAACTATGAAGAAATTGGTGCTTGGTTCGAATGGTGGAAAGATCAGGTGTTCCCAGAGGAGATATCATCTCTCCCGAACATCGCTGCAGAATTCGAAAAGGGAGCTACCATGATCGAGAGAGCGTTGGATCTCGGGGCCGATGTGAGCACTAAGCTGCCGAAACCGGACGCTCGGCCGGCTCACCAACCGAAATCCCGTTCTCATCACAAGCCGAGAACGGAACCCGTAGCGACATTGCAGGCGCCGCCGGGGGTTCTAGACAAGGTGGAGCCCACGTTCCGCGACAAGGTCGAGAACTGGTGCCAGGAGAACGACCTCAGATTCATGCCCGTTCGCAAGGCCAACGAGGAAGGCAAACACTTCTTCCGCATCACGGCGCGTATGGACGGGAAGGGAGGCGTGTTGGCGTATTTCAGGGGCGATGTTATGGTGGTCGAGAGCAGGAAGATAAACATGGAACTTAAGCAAGATGGCCTAAAGGGAGAAGGTAAGGATGATTGGGGCGGCTTGATCGAGGGACTCTTCGCGGAGATAGAGCAATCGGGCAGACGATGATGAACCTTGCACGGAAATCAAGGGCATCAAAATTATTGCCTCGGACCCTTTCAAATTCGCCGATGCGTTTCCCAAACTATGTGGAATGCGATCAGCTGAGCCTTACTTCGTGAGACTTACGGACGGTTATGACAAGTCAATAATTACCTAGGGAGACACCTTGAGGGATGTAGATTTCACGGCTGTTAAACCGGGGATAACTCAGCTATGCGGATGAAGCATTTAGATCATGGTTCGGCCCACCGCACGCGGCACAGCACAACATCTTTGAACACATACACATTGTATCTATATTTAATTTCCCCTATCCGTTAGTTCCTCCCAGACCCCTCAGATAAGACCTAGTAAAATCAACATAGAGTGATCCAATTATGTTCACGTTTACTCACAACTAGGCGGCACTGCATACGTGTATATGTGTAAGCAGGCGTAATGATTTGCAGGAAGTCGGTTGTTCATCTACCGTACTTGATTTCATGTTCATAAGCACAATTGATTTAGAATTTAGACCAACAAGACTTCCATTAACTAGCCAAGCAATGGCTACGCCACTAATGAAACTCACCAATCCGCGGACCAAAGTACTCTCCGTCAGCGACCGTGTACAACGTACAAGCCTCGTCCTCACAGCCCTGAGCCGTAACGCTATTACCCCACCAATCGATCTCGATCTCGCTCCACTGTAGCGAAAAGAAGATGATGATAGCGGCGATGGCGATGGCGCTGCTCAGCGACGCGGACAGCACGAAGTTATACTTGGACCAGAAGCCCAGGTACCGTTTCTTGAGATAGACCCACGACCACCACGCGACAGGCACCGCCGGCCAGATGTACGACAGGTTGTAGGGCGACCACGATAGTGCGCCGTAGAACATGGCCACGGGGTGGATTTGCCGCATCCACGTCTTGTTGAACTTCTTGTTCATATAGTAGAATATGATGGGCACCACGAAACCGATGGGAAACCCAGCCAGCAGCCACGTGTACATACCGCCCTCCCCGAAAACCTTGACGGGGCCCACGGTGCCCCAGAGGACCGAAGCCGTGAAGAAGGTATTGATGCCCGGGCAGGTGAAGCGGTTGGCCGCGTCGACGGTGCAGACCCCGGGGATCTGGTTCATCTGGAAGTTGAGGACGCCGACGCAGACGAAGGTGGAGATGAGGGTGCCGACCATCTGGGCGGCAAAGGTCTGGCGGGGCGGTATCTTGACGTAATGGGCGAGCTTGAGGTCGTTTGAGAACGTGATGGCGTGCGCGCACGTCACGTAGCCGAACGACTTGAAGAAGTTCATCGCCAGGGCGTTGCCCGCCACCCACGAGCCGCCGATGAACTCGGCCAGCACGTTCAGCGTCACCTCCACTCCCGTCATCGCCTTGATCATCCCGATCGGGATGATGAACAACGCGCAGAGCGCCAGTCCGTAGAATACGACGCCGGGGCTCGTGTTCGTGTCCCACGCCGCAATTCCTGCGCACCCGAACGCAATCGCGATCACTAGTACGATCGTATACCACCACTCGGGCACCTCGGCACTACACGCAATTTCGGAGTTAGCAAACAATACCCTATTTCAAGTAACTTGTGCGGTATCGGCTACGTAGGTCTCGGAAGTCTTGACTTGGTGAGTATCACAAACAGACAGACATGGCTAGTTCCCGAGACAAGAGGAAATAGGGAACAAAAGACCCGATATACGTACTACCGCGACATGAGTCGGTTGTGGACGTCCTGGTACTGGCCGACCTCGCTGCTCTTGTTCTTGCGGAAGCTGTTGAACAGGTTCTTAAATCCCATGGCGATCTCGTGGCGGTGGTAGAGGTAGGCGTACGAGACGGTGGCCGAGTAGATGCCGAAGAAGAACAAGTACACGACGAGGTTGCCGGCGGTCAGGAAGGGAAACGAGTAGCTCTCGTATTTGGCGGAGTCGAAGAGCCCGCGCTCGTCCACCGCGTTGCTAACGTTGTAGAGCGCGCCGGTGTTGTCGAAGACTCGGTTCGAGTTGATCGGCAGGTAACCCGTGTTCCAGGTATTTGTGTACCAAAAGGCTGCGATTATGCAGGCCGAGAGGCACGCGCCTATGAATTTATTGAAGGTAGAGAAGAATGGAATCACTGCAGCACAGAGTCAGTTTTTTCTCCTTGTAGACAATTCCGCGAACTATCGCAAAGTCTATAACATGATGAAGGTGTTCTGGACTTCCGAATACACCCTACGGGAGGGGGATGCTCGTTCTCTGGATGATACTTACTCAGAGGGTCCGTTGCGTCGAAAAGCAGGGTATTCCAATCAAAAGTCGGCAATGGGTTGATGCCTAAGCCGTTATTGAAGCCTGTGATGGTGCTGAGGTTGAGGTTGTTTGGAGCAATCCATGTCATCCAGCTGAATACACTCAAAGCTGTGAATATGTAGTTGGGAAACCAGAAGTACACGAACATGGCTAGGAACGTCAGGCCGAAGAATTTGACCCGCGAGATGGTGAAGATCTTGCCAAACGGGCTCTCGACCGGGACATTCCTGTCGTTATGAAAAGCCGCGTTAAGAGCGATGGTAACCAGGGATGCCGGCCACACGCAGTACGAAGGGTAAACCAGGAATCGTCGAACGATGCCAGCCATGCCGTACCCAATAAAATTAGTGGCAAGGGCAATGATAATCTGGTACGAGAACTGACCAGCGTAGCTCTGGTTGAAATACGTCGGCAAATATTGCACCCAGATGATATTGTTGGTGTAGGGATAATTCCACGAGACATTGGCCATGATGGTAATCAGCATATGCTCCTTTCTAGAGAAGGCACCCGGGTTCAGGCTGTGTCGAACACCCCAGAGAGTAAATCCAACGTCAGGAAGTGTCTTCTCGAACAGCTTTCCAATAGGATAAGCCAGCAACTGGGCCACGTTTGCCTGGACAGTGATCGCGGGTTGTCGAATGGAGAAGAGCTGGTTGATGAAGGCAAGCAGCAGCGCAAAGCCCATACCAATGATCCAGGCCCGAATGGTACCGCAGGGCATGTTCACATCGTCGTGGTTGTCGACGACAGCGCGCACCTCAGCGTAAGGGCTGTTGACGGTGATCAGCGCAGCCTCGATTTTCATCTCCTCGATCAGAACGGCATGTTTCTCGGGATTCTGAAAGATTGCATCATTCCCTGATGGACAAATTAGCTCGACTCATCCTCAGGTGCAGCCAGACATGAGCATATCAACTAGGATGGGTACCTAAAAATGCCCTAATGCGCTCGATAATACTGTAGGGGAAATTCGGATCATGTTCATGGATGACAAGCACTTTCTGCATCATCGGTCGAATCTCCTCGAGGCTCATCCTACTCGCCAGCTCCTTTGCCTCGGCCAAGTCATCCTCTGTGACATTGAGATCCCTGCAGGTCTGAATGTTAATTCTTGTCTATACTATGCAGAATGGAGGAATTTTTCAAAGAGAGGCGTACGTTTCGACTTCAGCGTAAACTGGGGATTCCAGGTCGCTATTGCGGTAGTCATCAGAGTCTTTCTTCTCGGCCACCCCCTGAGAAGCGATCGTCTTGTCCACCTCGATGGCGTCCGACATGTCGGCCAATAGTACTTGGTATCTTCTGGATTGATGCACCGACCGCTCAAGAGTGGGATGCCAGACGGAATTGAATGGCCTCGCACGGCCCGAAGCGGCGCTGTGTCTTTATATGTGTATGATATAGTTGTACACAAGGTTTTAGAGAATGGCAAGCTTTATCACATATTCTCCACTGTGGGCGACATCACCTTGAACAGGATAATGGATATCATGTGTTACCTTCTCGTTCAGGCTATCGTACTATGCCATTTGCATACCACGTAGAAGGGCCTCGGCATCCTGGTACTACGATGAAGCATGCACACGATAGCCCTTGCTGAACTTCCACAAGAGGATGGCGGATGGCTACCGTTATCAAGTGTGTCGGGCATAAAAGGGGGGCCGGGAGCTTATTGGGGGTTCATCCCCGTGGCTGAGAAAGCCCAATAAAGTTCGCGATAACAGTACACTAAATTGATCTGCAAGCTGCCGTCCCGGCTAATAACAAATCAAGAAAGTATGATGCGCCTGGGGACTCATAGTCCACGGACGGCAAGGGAGATATGTACTTCATACATAGGGAGACTCATATTAGGGTACTCGGCCGAAATGCGGGACGCTTGCGCGCGTGCAGTGGAACGGTATCAGGATTTGTTAATCCTTATCACACGTATACAGACAGACATTGAATACGTTGTAGGATGGTCACTTGGATTAGAAACTACTTCTATCCATCACTTCAGTGACAAGAGGACTAGATACGCATACAACTTTTTCACCCACCATTTCCTCTTCCCTCGACCCCTCTGCCAACGTATGGTTGTTAAGGGTGGGAAAGATTGAACGATCTCGAGACGCGCTGACGATTCTGATCCGCGTAAGATATGAATAGATACATTCTCAACGTGACGGAAGATAATGGACAGGGTGTGAAGAGAAGAATACAAGCAAGTAGGTCAATGTTGTCGGGTTTTCGGCACACCACACGTTTGTCATACAGTTAGGGTACACACGAGATTGGGCTCGCCCAGCTTCGCCCATCAATATATGAAAACCTTGAACCATAGATGTATATTAGTGGTATCATCGCCCGTGATCTCTCGTACGAGGTTAGTGACAACAATTCGTCGATAACGCTGACGTGCGAATGGTAGAATTGACACCTTAATGAGTAAATGCGGACAACCCTGCTGCAGATGTCTCGTGGCTTGCACCCATTCTAGGTATATCGATAATGGCATATTCCATCATCCCTGACATGGGGAAAAGGCCCATTTGTTCAAGGGCTAGGTTAGCCAGACTGCCAGACTGCCAGATCAAAAAAGAAAGCCGTCCCGGATGACCAAATATCGATAAACCCCCACAACATGTTCGTTGTTACTATTGTAGGTATCCGTAGAGCTCGAGCAGAAAACATGTTGTATGTACTTATCTTAAGTACTCGTCAACCCGCCAGCTCCCTGTCGGATTTCTATTCTTCTAGGTCGCTCGCAAAGCGGTCACCAAGGTTCCAAAAATATAACATTATGCAAGTCTGGTTTGTACAAGTGGATGTATTGTATACTATGTAGATAACAACCCCAATCGCCTATATGTACACAGAAAAATAAGACAACCCTGGGATGTAGTACTATGCAGTACTATGTAAAACGGGTTCGTTGAAATCCGTGCAACATCCCACGACGGCGGAACCTTGAAAGCCCTCCTTATAACCACTTCGGTTTCATCTGAAACCTTCTGATGCGCTAGCCGGTCACTTTGCCCGGCTTTGCCTGTGATCTAGAGCTACTAGATCTACGGTATTGGCTCGCTGGAGATGAGCTACCAGAGGGAAAACCACCCACCAGCTCGCTGGCTCGTAGCAAGATTCAAGAAGTTCGCTTATGCCTTGTAATAGCAACAAATCCTTGGCAACGGTATCAATACTAATTGGCCTGTGAGACTTGGTAAGGATCAAGGATGATTATTTCTTATCAGTTCCCGCCCCTTGCTTTAGCCTTCTGGTGGGACGCCTCCTAACTAGGGTGGTGTCTGTTCGCAACTCGGCGTCACACTTTTAACTTCAATACAAACTTGATTGATATAAGCAATAAACGAATTTTAACTCGTGGTAAAAACAACTCTCATCTACATATGAGATAAGCTACCAATTGACGGTTAAACAATGACGTAAATAAATACCTAGTTAATGCTCGAATTGGGGTAATTGGCTCCTTTCGAAGACCACTTGTTTTGATAAGACTACTACCGTCATCAATATAACTGATGTACACGCTCATAACCTGTGTATTTATTTCAACACTACGTGCTTCTTACCTTGGTGCATGGCGTTTCCTTGTTACCTGTAGTGTATTGTGCAGTTAATAGTACCCTCTCGTCCTATGCTTAAGGCCGCTACAAACCGTAGTATCCTAAGAAGGTAGAATAACCATTCATGGAAACTTCAAAGTGCCAAAACATTGTTTCCAATAGTCAGCTGCTAAACCTGTTGCGGTCTCAAGCTGCTCGTTCCGAGCTCTGCTGTTGCTTGATTTGTTTGTACTATGTGCAGGATCGGCTGATGCTACAATAAGCTAGGCAATAAATGATGACGATAATATTAGCATAGCTTATGCTCACATACCTTGGACTAACACACTCCGAGTTGATATTCTAAGCTACTATATATGCATTACAATATCACAGTGAATTTAGTCGATTCCCATGAGTATTTCGTATCGTTCTAGCCATCTTTGGGTAAGAATTAGCACCGCGTATACCCCAGGCCAAGCACTTCTTATGGGGCTAAGATACACTCGAGATCGGCGTATGGAGGCTGCCCCCATACGGTTGGACTATTGCTTAGGTTAGACACTGGGCTAGATCTTACCGAGTTCTTACTAACCGTCTCCACGAAGGTTATCTCCGGTTGAATTACAGGTAACATGCGGCTATCGATATCCAACACTACAGATCCAGATCCACCACAGGCCAATTACACTCGGACGGAATATAGAG
Organism: Xylariaceae sp. FL0662B; assembly: GCA_022376535.1. Lineage (NCBI taxonomy): Eukaryota > Fungi > Ascomycota > Sordariomycetes > Xylariales > Xylariaceae > Xylariaceae sp. FL0662B. Next base: position 160,980 of record JAJJKD010000055.1, read on the forward strand.
ATAGTGGCACAGATGTCAATATAAAGGCAGGGCTAAGGCCGACGTATGCCCAAGGTGTTCGTAAAGGGAAGGTATAGGTACAGGAAATACTTCTCCTTACCTTAGACCCATGTATTTTAGTATTTAGGGATCCTAGCCATGCATGATTTCGGAATGCTCGAACTAGGAATCAAATATTGCTCGATACACTACTATTGACCATACCCTCGCCGACTAATCCAATCATATGGTATGGTTTACCGACGGGTAGGGGGCAACGGTGTAATCTAGACAAGCAGACCAAAATCAGTTTGAGAATCTATCATCCTCGAGCATTAGCCTCGTAAATTTAGGTAATACAAGTCTAAGCATCAGCTAAGACAGCCACGAGACACCGCAAGTAGCTGTGGTTGTATCACGATACACGACAGGTACCTAATTTGAAAATATCTCGATACAACGTGGTATCAGTTTCCGGGGACGTTTTGGCGACTCTCGGCAACATGGCAATAGGTAGAAGAAGGAAGAAACAAGCTACCACAATTCTCTAACGTGGCCTTCATATAGCAAACTGATCAACATCTACCAGACTGCCAGTTCTTCCAAACACTCGAAAAGGGAGGGGCTCAATATTGCGCAATCACGCTAGCTTTTCACATCATGTTGTTGCATTTAATAATTTATCAACCTCGACCCAAGCTCAATAATCAAGCTTCAAACTTGAGAATAGGGGACTACTTGAATGTTCTAGTATTGGTAGAAAAGCCAGGATTCCATCATAGATTTATATTAATTAGGTACGCAACTGATTATCATCGGTCTGGGTCTAGGGTTACCTATTAAATATCAAATAGTTCATTGTTACAAAAACTGTTATTTCGTAACGACTATCGATCCTTAATAATATGAGTAGCCAAAGTGAGGTAAGCCTTGTCTTAGTGATAGGCTGAAAATCCACCTTTGACATAAGTATATGTTTATTCAAAAGAAGTAGATTTTCACTTAATATTATTTTCACGAAGCAAGTAGCCATCTTCCGCCCTCTTGTACCCAAAGCAAAACTATAGCATAGCAACAAACATAAGATTGGTTTAATGATGCACGCTAATAGAACGATGAGAGGGCTGAAGCCTAACGACTGGCATAATAGGGCTAGTTATAAATCACGAGCGTATCTCTTATTTCTTCCTCCTTATGTATATATATGGACTCATCGATATCGATTCCGTAGAACTTCATGTCATATATCTCTAAGTAGCGACTTAGGTATTGATTGCAAGGCTCCTATAGGTCAATGCCATGGGTTGGCTAATGGCTATGCTGTTAAGACAGTCCATAAATGGGACATATACTCTGACAAATCAAAGGAGAGAGAAAAGAGCTCTTCAGGTTATTTCCCGTCTAGTGATGTGCGACTATTTTCGATTACTAGGCCAGCCGTGCATATAGTTAGGTAACTTATTCGGTGGCAGTACAAAGCAGCAAGATGCAATAAGCCTGCGTTGGAAGTAACGTATGCTTGAGGCTGAATGTAAAGTTATACAACATGATGCCGCTTAACTGACATGTGATATAAAGCCATCACGGAGAAGAGTCCTGCAAGCAAGAAGTTGCTACGACGGATCCATGCAAGCCACCACTTATATCTTTCTAAAATCAAGGTACTCGGTTGTGAAGGGGTTCGTTGAGCATTAAAGGTTCTACTGGTACTAATTACGAGAGAAATGTCATCCTAGCTGTGCAGAACTGAAACTCTGCACATTTTCGGTATCATTAGGAACAGTTGTTTACCGGTATGATAATGGTGCTATGGAGTGAAAATTTATTATATCATGGGAACCGCAGACTATCTAATGTCTAGAAATATACATACTAGCAAGTAAACCACATCTATCTGTGTGTTCCAGTAATGAGCTGCGAGGCAGGTTTATACTGAGGCGCCCTACTACGCAGATAATTGGGGAGGACGAACAATGAATCCGAGTTGGTAGCCGCGTAGCAGCTATTCAGGAAACATTATACTATAGCCTCGATCTCAACTAAGTATCACTATTAATAGAAGATAATCCCTACAAGTACTCCCAAAGTATGACAGTATGAATCCTCAAGTTCATGATGAGATTAAGCTCATTCCTATATTCACCTGAGAACTTACGTTAGTCTCTACTGCCTTCCAGAAACCTCATGATCGCTATAATATATCGACTATGGTACGACCCGGACTTTGCCCCGGAGGTGATTCTAAGGTACGAGGATGGGGGGCGTGTTACTACGTGTTATGATACACATAAACAAGAACATCACTCCTGTTCTGGTTAAAGAAATGATGGTGCCTTGGCCTAAGGGCAAATTGTTGGCTTCGTGTGCTTTGAGCTCCTATCACTTAGCATTAAGGATGCTTATGTCTGATTTGTAGGTCTGAAGATCCGAGGCCAACTTATACAGGCGAGAAGCAGTTTCGCGGTTGCTATATGAACCATTTAAAAATTTCCTTCAAGTAGAACTAGTGCTAATATTGCAATTAGTAGAGCTTCGTGAGGATATTACGTTAGGTTGAGTGTTTATTCTCGCAACTCCTTGTAAGGAAGTAGGTATGTTGTCGTAGTATTTTGCCAAATCTCGGCCGAGCATGGCATCGCCATGAGTTGGTATCAGCTGGAGCAAGATGGTGATGAGTTAATGCATTAATCTATCGAAGTTGTTTCATTATGCTAAGTGAATGAATCGATGGTTTGATTTTCTCTGGGGCATAAAAGCCCTGCCCCCTTTTAACGATGCCACTTCATAAGTTGACAAACGTTAAGCTGAAGGGCGCGATGCTTGTCAGTCGAAGGGCGTGCATCTGATTATTATTCAAAAGGGCACGGTGGTCAATTTTACGAGATACCGAGTACACAATATAAAAGAAATCTTGTTCTTTTGCCTATTTCTATGGAATCAAGGCTTGTTTGGTTATTCGTGCCAAGGTTAAAGTAGTGGTATCAAGCCTCAAGCTAAACTAGTCAAACGCTCCCTCTGCAAGAAACTGGGTTTTGCACACACGCATCTTTTCGCCAACAAACGTTCCAACTACCTCTGCCTTCCCACGATACTATGCGAAAAGCAACGAACGCGGCTCGAATGCGAATTTGGGGAATGTTAAAATACGGTGTGAAGGATGCGCTTCCAGGCAGGGTACGTGGCAAATTTCGTCCGGTACTCGTGTATTTCTTCCCAATCGATCTCTCGGCGGCCAGTGTCGACATCGATCTGATGGGTGCGCAGCCAACCGGTACGTTTCCAAAAGTATCCGACAAACCAGAATAACATGACGACGGGGAGCGCGAGGTATGATTTGAAGAAGCCTTCGGCGTCGTTGATCCCACCCTCCGGGGGTGCGATGGCGACGAAGAACTGAATGGTACGTTAGCAACAAGGACATTGGGTGAGTTGAGATACAGGAGAGAGCTTACCTGAGCAATCAGCACCAGGGCGACAAGTAGGAGACCAACGTATGAGCCCCAAACGCCGAATATCGCTTTGAATGGGATTTCGTCGAGGGTATGACCGTGGTATGCCCAAGCCTTTCGAAAGCGGATGTGAGACAAGCAGATAGAACCCCAAGTGAAAAGAGCGGCGAGACCTGACAGAGCTTGTAGCCAGTCAAAGACTGTGCCACCATCTTCGGACAGGCTGATGTAAGCGAGTGCACCGAAGAGCAGAACTAGACCAACGGAAAAGAGAGGGCGTCCACTGCGGTCGACGTAGGTGAAGATTTTGGGAGCGTATCCTTGTTGAGCGAGGGCAGTAAGAGTACGGCTTCCGCCATAAACACCCGAGACGCCAATAGACACGACAGAGACCAAGATGATGAAGTTCATGAAGTGGTTGAAACCGTTGAGCCCGGCATACTGGCCGACCAAGACAAAAGGCGAGGCAGCGACGTCGTTAGAGCCGCTGTTAAGCAGATGTGGGTCGTCGCTGGGAACCAGGAGGCCAACAAAAGTAAGGCCCAGGATGTAGAAGCTAACCGTTTTCGTGAGCACATCCAACAGGGACAATAACGGCAGAGAATCTCATGGGTGAAGGACTTACAGTGTGATACGCCAAAAGACCTGTTTAATAGCACTGGGGAGCGATTTGGCAGGGTTGTGAGCCTCAGCAGCGGCGAGACCAACTAACTCAGTTCCGCTGAAAGCGAAGGCCGCAGTGACAAACACAGCACAGAAACCCTTAAACCCATTTCGGAACGCGCCAGGCTCGTACCAGAGACGGGCACCATAGTACTCGCTGTACCGGCCGCTCTCTGGACCACCGCCAAGAACACAGACGAAGGCGATGATCATGAAAACGACGGTGGCAGAGAGCTTCAGCAACGAAGCCCAGAACTCCTCTTCGGCGTAGCCAAGAGTGCCAAAGACGTTGATGGCGATGATAAAGACGTAGAAGATGGTAATCCAGACGGCCGGGCTGATGTCCGCATTCCAATAGGAAACCGAAATGGCACAGACGGTGAGTTCAAGCGGAACGACAATGACCCATTGAAAAACGTAGTTCCAACCCATAGCGAAACCCCACGAAGGGTCGATGAAGCGAGTCGCATACGTATAGAAACCACCAGAGACAGGATACATGACAGCCAGTTCACCGAGAGCGTAGACTTCGAAATGAATGTCAGCTGATGAAAGTACAGTTTGAGGGAGAGAGTAGGCGCCGTGGGGAAGGGTAGCATACCGACGTTGAACATCATGACACCGATGATGAAAAAGTCAAGCAGAAGAGACGCAGGACCCTGTCAAGATGCTGGTCAGCGACACAGGAAGCGGACGAAACGGGTCGAGAACATCGACGACGGAGGCTCCAGAAACTTACACCTGTGTTCAGCGCACTGCCCGAACCGACGAAGAAACCGGCGCCGATCGATCCTCCAATGGCAATCATGTGCAGATGTCGAGGCTTCATAGATCGATCGAGCTCGACGATTCCGGTGCCATAGTCGCGCTTCTTGAAAGACTCGAGGTTGAGGCCATTGCGGGTAGCCCAGTTTTCGGATCGAATCGCGCCCTCTTGTTGCACGGGTGTTGCGCTGGTGTAGCCCGGAAGGCCGACTTCTTTCTCGTCCTTGCTGCCATTGCTGGCAGCGGTGGCCGACATTTTAGATGGGATCGAAGCGCCGTTGACAAAACGACGGCGGTCTTTTTCGGTGGGGGGGAGGAGGGAAAGAAGGTCAGGAAATATACCTGGCTAACCGGAGCGACCTCTACCTAATTATTTGGATTCCTGACGGAAGACGGCCGGATTGCGCGAAAGAAGATACTTCGTTCCAGTCAGGCCAAACCCCACCACGTAGACGTACGCTGGCACGTAGGTCCAAACGAACAGAAGCGAAATAATGCGACGGTAAGTAAATGATTACGACTGGAGGATTGGGGGGGGCAGAGGCTACTGTATTTATTGGCGATCGAACGAGGCTTACATGGTCTAACGCATTCTGTAAGGATTGATATACAGGGGGTAGGGGGCGATGGCGATTGTAAGACACCAGTTAAACTATGTAGGACGGTGGATACTACGTACACGGCAAACTAAACAAACTGAAGGAAGTGAATGGCTGCTACATATCTGTGTAAGTACATGGATGTATATGTAGTATCTTGCATGGGGGATCAAGATAGAGGGAGTGTGTATTAGTGTGTGGGTGAATAGATGCCCCCAAAAAGTACAGTATAAAAACCACAGTCAAAAATGCCCTCGGGTAAAGTCCACAATAGATAAGAAAGTCGCTAGAAAACCGGGCGGGGGTCGACTAAGACTTTACGAGACTAATGACCGTGATTTTAGCTGTCTCTCGAGCCTGACAAGCCAGACAGCCAGATACCACCTTAGCTAGCTACTGTACTGTACATAATACATATGCGTAAGTGCTAAGGAGCTACCTAATGTACACACTTGACGTATATGTAGCACTGCCACGCTGAAGACGATCTGGCAGTCTAAACCTTAATGATACTACCTGCAGTACTTAATAAGTAGGTATGCAGGCCGGCAGGTGGCAGGCTTTCTATCAGGCTCATAGACAATACGGGGCCACACCCTTAGACATGATTAATCTGTAACGAATCATATTCCGAGGTGGACTCGGCATGCATTTATGGTTTGGAAGAGAGATTGAAGCTTACCTGTAGTGCTTAGCTTGGCGATTGTCTCGAAAGCAAACTTAATAAGTACATAAGCAGATAAGCTGAGGCCTGAAAAGGGCCGGTGGATGATACATACATGACTCCTAATAGTTTACTTAGGTAGGTAGCCTGGTAGTGAATCCTTCTTACACTACAAGTATCTGTACTAGGAGCAGTACTAAATGCATGGATACTTATACAAGCGCTCAAGGGTGTCTAGCGGGCTCTCATAATACACTACACGTGTAGTGTAGAGATAAGAAAAACTCAAGTATTCCTATTGGTCGAGATTGAAATTGATGCGTCTCGCGGAGGCTCAGGGTCTGGGGGTGGTGGCTGGGCAGCTGGGTGGATTCACTCCAGACCCGGGATGACGATCATTTTCCAGGGAATTGGTTACTTACATACATGTATTGTTTGCAATCCAAAGCACAACAAACCCGTCTTTCCGTCAATCTACATACCTCACCACACCACATCCATACCGGATGTAATACGCAGTACATGTATGTGCGTACGTAATTAAAGTCCGCGTAGACAGTGTGCCCGCCCAGCGCTTCTGCTACTATATATCCCCCCTTCTCCATTGCGCATATTTCGTACAGACACAGCATCTAAAGAAATACATAAGACCGGGAATTTCCTGGTTTTGGTGTTTTGACCTTCTTCTCCTGGCATTCAACAAACCCATCTAACCTACCTGCCTACCTCATTTATAGGGCCGCTCTGCCGCTAGCTGGTCCAGTGCCCAGCTTTTGCTATATGTGCCTAGTTCAACCCAGACGCTAAATTTCTTAAATACCTGCCCGTCAGGGCTGACGGCGTTGTACATGTCATGGATATTCCTAATACGACGTAACAACACCGCTCGCGCGCGCGCTTGTCTGACCTCCAGCGCGCCGGATGATTTGGATCATGAACCCTTCAACAGGGTCAATTTAAACAACCTTGTAAACAATCTGCACCTTCTTGAAGAAGCCTAGATTACCACGGAAAAGGAAATGATGCTAGAACGCTTCTAGAAGAATTCCTTGTTTGTAAAAGTACAGAGGCAGAGAGGTGAGATGACGGCTCAGCTGTTGATTTCACTCACCATATCAATATCGTAACCACTAACCATTATTATATCTATCACGGCTTCGTACGATTATCACTCCACAGCAGTTGACAATAATCATGGTATCCCGATGAATATAGCAATGGTCATTTACATGCGACTACATAGACAATAAGACGCCTGCGCCTCGGCAACTTGACACATCACATGTTCCGAACGGGAGCTCCGGAGACACCATACAATAAATGCATACCATACATACATACCTCACAATCCAAAACGTTCGTACATGCATACATACCTCTCTCTACAGTACTCATATATACACGCTACATATGATCGATAGGCCCGAATCGCGCAGATCGTGGGAGAAAGCTACCAAGCGTATGGAAAAGCGCTTTAGCCTAATCCAGTAATGTTCTAGAATTGGCGTCTCCGACATTGGCATTATTCATCGCGCTGCTCGCCAATCTGGTCAGGCAGCGTGGCATGTACCCTCTGCTCCTCTTCCCCAGACCCAGTCAGCCAGTACCCCTTCTTCTCGATCCACCATCCACCAACGCTACTACGGCTTACCGACGGCATTCCGTGAATTGATGTTTGCGTCTCGTGGAACAATTCTAACGGTCACCTGCTTCCTGCCGGCTACATACAAGATGCGTGTGTACTATCAAACTCGGGGGTTTGTTGATAATAAATAAATGCATCCATCCCCTCCCTATCGGCTAGGCCGAGCCCCTGAGTCCTATCTATAACTCGGCAAACCCCTTTATTTCTTAGCTTCGAAAGAGACCCAATCGAATAGCAACATCCCCAAACAAGACTCGGTGAAACGGACGGCCTTACCATAGTACACCCTCCGGCCGCCATTTCGCAAGCGGACCCACTGATATCGCTCCGCTCGGGGCTGAATGCCGGATTCGCTTTCGTATCCCGTCGCCAGTACGTAACACTTTTTACAGCTATTGGTCCCCGCCATTGATAAGGCGCCCGGAAACGATACGCGATTCTGGAGCTGAAAGACCCCGCCTGCCCGCATCCCAGGCGCTAGCTTATCACGCTCGTGGGTCGTGGGTTTATTTCATGTAAGTACTACGGACGGTTCGGTAACTTCAATGTTCTCACATCAGATAATCATCACATGCCATGGTGATGACGGCCTACCAACCTACTTAATATGTAGACATGGTACACGCACAAACTACCACATCGTACATACATACTAGGTTAGTAGTTTAGACGTGACGGCTGCAATCTAAACTCGTTAACAACTTTGAGTTTGAAGGAGCTTTTGATAGGTATACAGCTTCAATCATATATTGTAGCTTTGGTTCCGAGAAACTCATCCGAGCCTCCGCACAACGGGATATTTCTAGGTCCAACTGATTACATAACTAACCTCCCCCATAACCACAATATAGAATTATCAACGACCACAACAAGCATCCACATACGCATTTCTTATATATCACCATAGGCCAATTTGCAATATACACATTCACACGATAACTTTGGCTACCTAGCAAATTGCAAAACACACAGCCTCGACTCTTCGGATTCAGGGGTGGGATCTATTCGAGATGTTCAGCTCTACCCAACCTGTTGATAGGATGACGACGCTCGATACAATATTATGACCACAGCGATATCCATCTATTTCACTCCGTATATCTCACACCTAGAAGTTGAAAATTAAGAGTCTAGTCGTAATAATTATCCAGTCTCCCATTCTATAGACGGCGTCAAGGAAATCTAGGTAGGTTCATCTTATTCTTATCCACGAGGCCATTGCTACTCGCCTTGACACAAAACTGCCGCCACGTGCTCCCTCGACTTGAAACCTAGTTGATGCTTCAAAGCCGGTCTAAATACACACATCCGCAAACAATGCCAGTCACCAAAGAGCTCAAGACACCCCCTTGCTATACTTCGCACGACTTCATATATGATAATCCTCACTCACCGCGTGGCTTAACATCCTCTGCTGTAAGCCCTGAGACGGGTCCAGTCACAGAGCCTCACTCCGTACACGAACGACCTCATGTTTCATAGAATGATCTGTCGCCTGTCAATGATGACAGTTACAAGTAACTTGAGCACTTGAGAATCAAACTGCATGGAGACGCCTTAGGATGCTAGTTCTCAGATAATGATGGTTGTTATTCTCCAAGGGCGGCTGCTGTTTTTTATACTACAGTGGTTGTTGCTTTTCGAATCATTGTGGGTGCTGTCTTCGTCATAAGTCTGAGAAGGTGGTGCCATAGACATGCCGTTATAATCCAAGGTTATAATAGCTTTCTCTACAGATACACGGTAGGCTTTAACGAGAGATAGACCAAGGAACCTGAGTAGGGCTCGGTCAGACATGGTGGGATACATTATATTATAGGGTTTCAATAACCGATCGATCATACCATAGGTCATGTGTCGAGATATATATCCAATGTATTTGCTCTAATTATTAGCAGTTTTCGAAGTATGAAGCAGCGCAGCGTTGTCATTGAATCGAATTAAACAACTTTTCAGATTATTTGACCTTGTTTGTCAAACATTTTGAGGTTATTTTCACACACCTGGACGACCTATCAAGACAATTTCCTCGTATTTCTTGGTGGTTAGTTGTCAGCCACGTTGCCACATATGCCCTGTGTTGCTACCCCTTATTCAGGGTTGACTAGGTTGATGTCTATAAGCCTTAGGATTTAGAGGTAAATTCACGGGTAAATTCAAGGGCAATAACAATAACCAATCCAGAAACTACTGTAATATCTGAGTAGTCAAATAAAATAACCCATATCGTCAAGCAAACAAAAGAACCTTATTGTCTGAATCAAGTTAATTAAAATGAAATACATGCAATCGTTTTGCTTGACTTGGTTCGATGGCAACGCCAAAGCAGCGCTGCTAACACCTAGACTTATTAGACTTATAACTAGATAAGTTGATTGATACTATTGTCATTGAACCCTACTATCAGTGTATCACTGTCGCTGCTAAGGCTACGAAGACACTGCTCACATGCGGCGAAGTCAAATCTCACACGGGAAGCTGAATCCGCTACCTTTTTGTCCCTGTGGATTGTGGATTGTGTATTCGGCTGTGGTACCGTTTTAGTAGATCAATAGCCAAAGTGAGGCGTAATCTAGTTTATGGTTTAAGAGTTCGATATAAAAGCAATATTGCTATAAGCGAAAGATCGTAAGGTGGCATTGTACTAGGGTATTACGAATTATGGGAACGTATGATAGCGTCTGATCATTAATAATTATTTTATACCGAGGCAAATAGCTTCTATTCAGAGATTATAAATCAATATCGGGGGAGGGCCTGGACTAAGGGAAGATAATTAGGTTATTGCGCATTAAACACCTATCGTTTCTCTGCTCATTCTACTATTTCGCACTGAAGTCTACCTGGAAACAACGGAAAGAGGCAACTGGCGAGGGAGAGAAAACTAGCATATTTTGCATATTGGAAAATGATGTCGAACAAGACACTCATCTTCAAGAAGGCCCCAACCGGATTCCCGGTGCCAGGCGAGCACCTCGTCGTCGAGGACCGTCCTATCGACCTCAACGCCGAGCCGCCGAAAGGCGGACTACTCATAGAAAACCTCTACGCGTCCTTCGACCCTTATCTACGGGGTAGGATGCGCGATCCGGAAATCAAGTCGTACTCGCCAGCGTTCGAGCTGAACGGGCCCTTCGTCAATGCCGTGGTGTCGCGCGTCCTCAAGTCCAGCAATCTTGATTACAAAGAAGGTGACGTGATCTTGGCGTATGCGCCCATCGCCGAGTATGCAATAGTGCCGGACCCGTCGGCTGCTAGAGTCAGGAAGATCCACAACCCGCATAACCTGGACCTCGGCATGTTCTTGGGCCCACTTGGGATGCCGGGTCTCACGGGATTCGCTGGCCTGTATAGGATTGGACAGCCGAAGAAGGGCGAGACGATCTTCATTAGTTCAGCGGCCGGTGCGGTCGGGCAGGTAGTCGGACAGGTTGCTAAGCACGAGGGACTTAGGGTGATTGGTTCCGTTGGCTCAGACGAGAAACTGGAGTTCATCATAAAGGAACTCGGCTTCGATGGGGGGTTCAACTACAAGAAGGAGAGCGCATTCGATGCGCTTCCCCGTCTTGCGCCCAGCGGCATTGACATTTACTTCGAGAATGTCGGTGGAGAGCAGCTCGATGCCGCGCTGACGAATATGAATAACCGGGGTCGGATTCCGGTTTGCGGAATGGTAATGATGCTCTTCTGCGGTCTTGCCCGCACCTGCTTGACGGCCTTGGCTAACGTAGGTGTAGATTTCGCTCTACAACCAGAAACGGGAGGACATATATGGCAACAAGGCGCTCTTCAACATCCTCACTAAGACAATCCTGATGCAGGGCTTCCTCGTGGGACAGCCGGAATATGGTCTAGCGTATGCTAAGGACCATCAAGAAGCAGTCCAGAAATGGATCGCGGACGGTTCTTTTCAGGCTAAGCTTCATGTCACCAAGGGCATTGACAACGCTGCCCAGGGGTTCGTGGGGATGCTTAGAGGCGAGAACTTCGGCAAGGCTGTCCTGAAAATTAGATGAAGAGAATATCGCGGTGTGGGCCTGACTTGTCGTTGAAAGAGTCTGTTAAATGAACTTCTTATTGGTAGTTATGATCAAGCACTAGACAAATAACTTGGTACCAATGGGCAGAGATCTGCGTAAGCGTTCCGCTATGTCGGGTAGGACGCTAAGCCCTTCCCAGCGTCGAAAGATCTAATAAAATAAGCACCCATACCAACCGGGGAATACTTCATCGGTCAACTAATCCATTCGTGGCCCTGCCGTATGAATTCGGATCTTTGAGGTGCAGATTAAGAGTCACTAGTGATAGATCCCCGGCGAGATCGCAGGGGTACGTTATCCATCGCAAGAGTAACGTGTTCCCTAGAGTAAGCTTACTTGGTCACTCAAAACGATCGTGTGTTAGCACGCCAGTAAGAACGAAGGTCAACTACTGTAGACCAGTTATCTATACTCGAGAGATGATGATTGATGTATGGTCTGTGGAATTAAGCAGCACGAAATAGGTAATAAAAACTGCCCAGATATGTTTATACATGTACGTGATAATCATCCCTCGCCACTGAGCCGTCCCTGTCTACGGCTTACCACTGTTTTCTATGATAGTCTTTCTCAGTTGATCAATCCAGGTTCATACTATACCCTATTTGAATTCATTTAACTCTGATCAGGCCCTAGATCACTCGATCAAGTGTTTCGGTTTGTGCACGTCTTCGGGTAGTTTTGACCACCTACAATGTTTACGTTAGCGATGTCATGCATAGCACATCGTGGAGTACACTGGAAACGTAGTTTCGGGATGCCAGCCTGTGGGGGTCAAGGAAAGACGGTGGGAGGGTGCTATCAGGGTGTAAGAAGCTAACTAGGTACCTCGACTCATAGACCCGGCCGTTCTTGATAACCGCCAATACGTGTTTTTCAGGCGCATCGAGGATAGCGACATCGTCCAGAGGGCTCGCATTCAGGATCAGCAGATCAGCCGCGAACCCCTCGCGGATCTGCCCGAGGAAGTTCTCCTGCCGCAGCATTCGCGCCGGGTTCACCGTCGCGCTCTGCAGCACTCGCACATTGCTCAGCGCGCGTGCGCGGATGCCGAACTCCCGGCTCTGCTCCGCCGTCAGCGGCCCCAGTAGGTCCGAGCCGAAGCACATGCTGACGCCGGCTCGGTCGGCAATCTTCAGCGACTCGAGGCCCCTCGCCAGCACGGCCTGATTCTTGGCCTGGTTCGCCGGCGGCAGGAACCCCGCGTACTTGTCCGACGCCATCGCCTCGTACGTGACGAGCGTCGGCGTCAGCCAGACGTCGCGCGCCGCCATGTACGCCGCGGTCTCCTCGTCGAGGAAGTTCCCGTGCTCGATCCCCCGCACCCCGGCGTCGACCGCGTGTCGGATCGCCCGCGGCGTGTACGCGTGCGCCGTCACCCAGGTGTCGTGGCCGGCCGCCACCTCCGCGATCGCGCGCACCTCGTCCGCGGTGAACTGCGTGTGCTCGAGCGCGTCCGTCGGGCTGGCCACGCCGCCGCCGACCATGATCTTGAGGAAGTCGGCGCCCGTGCGCAGCTGCTCGCGCGCCGCGCGCACGCACTCGGACACGCCGTCGCAGACGACGCTGACGCCCGGCTCCGCGGCACAGCTGTGGGTGGTGTCGTGCGCGGCGCGGTGATCGCCGTGGCCCCCGGTCTGAGATAAGGCGTGATTCGCGATGAAGAGGCGGGGGCCCGCGAACACGTCGTCGGCCAGGGCCTGCTTGAGCGCGAGGGTGGCGCCGCCGCAGTCGCGGAGGGCCGTGAACCCGCGCTTGAGCGCCTGCGCGCACTGGAACGGCTGGCGCAGGTGCGAGGTCGCGGCGTCGGATGGCTTTAGACTATCGTCTAACGAGGATGAACCCGGAACGCTCGAGATGTGCACGTGGGCATCGATGAGGCCCGGGCAGAGGAAGTGGCCGGCAAGGTCCACGACGATGCTACCTTTGTCTACGATAGTAGCGTTCTGTAGACTGCTAGCAGGGGCCTGAGTTTGCACTGATTGGATGACGCCTTCGGCGAGCTTGACGGTGGCGCCCGAGTACACAACGCCGTCTACGGGGTCGACAACGCTCGCGTTCTTAAGGACGTACTTCTTCTGTGGCGGCAACTTCCACGGCTTGATCACCTTCTCCGGGATCGGGGTCGGCGCCGCCGTTGTGGTGACGGGGCGGCCGTCTCGGCCCGTTAGGGCTTCTTTGAGGAGTGTCATTGGACTTGGTTATACGTTTCTTTATTGCTTTGGTCAGGCTTTCGTTTATGTGAAGATTGGAACTTGGGTAAAAACGTAGAGTCGATGATATTACTCTGCCTATCGGCTTAGAGACGGCGATATTCGGGGTCTCCATCCTACGTACGGACGGGCTACTACCCATAAAGCGGGGAGTGCCAGATAACGATCAGATCGCTCCATGGTTGATCACAGTATTAGTTAAGACGATACTTAACTTGCCTCTCTTGGGGACACGGCTATCATCATGCTCCCCGCATGGTATATTTAAACAGGCCCGGCATTCCATGGCTCGTACAATATAGATAAATGCCAGATGACTCGGCAGCATTTAATATTGGCATTCGATGCTGATTTATAAATCATGTCATTCGATCCAAAGGTATCTATCTATCCGAGCCATAGTGATGAGAAGGCTTATTTAGCTCGGTATCATTTGTATGCACTGATGGTTGCTTTCAGCAAAACAGATCCTTGAAAGATCGACTTATTTCAACTCCCCAACGCCTGACGTCCATGGCATGAACACTGATTGGGGAGAGCCGCCAGTCTAAGTACACCTTGGTCCATTTTCTGGGCAGCATAATCAACAAGTCGAGCTTTTCAATTCCAATTCCAACCCGTTCCCGATTCATACTTCGTCGTAATAAATACAAATATTCCGGCCTCGCCCCAAACCTCTCAAAATCCTGGCGGGCCCTATTAACATCTAAATATGGTTCCTCCATGTGCAAATTCCTGGTGGCCAGCAGACACAAAAGACAACGAATTGGGGTATGTATGTGATTTGATCCGACGCCAGGAAAATGCACCCCATCACGCAGACAACATGTCAAATGAACCTCCTGTACATTTCCGTCTTCCTCGCCACAACGCCGTTTCATGCACATGCGCTTGACGTTCATCCGGGACGGTGGAATCCTTGTTTTGCCTAGCAAATTAGTTAGAAAATCATCAAGACTCGGTGGTTCAAACACAACAGGGGGACCGTTTCCCTACCTTCATCTGCTCTATCCTGGCCTTGAGCTGGGTCGTGACTTCTGCCGCCCTCTTCCAATTCTCAACTCCTCCATTGGTACTGGATCCTCCAACCACTGTTGAGCTCGCACCAGATACCGAACCGCCATGAGACGATCCTTCATCGATTGCCGTGCTCCTAAAGCCGCGGGCCGGACTTCCCCTTCCACTGGACCCGCTGCCGTATTTCATCTCAGGGCTCAGCTTGCTCCTCGGGTAGTTGTGGGGCGCATCGCCGTTCTCCTTCTCTTCCGAGAAGCTGCTAGTAAAGCTCATCCTGTTCGTCCTAGCACCCGAATAATTCGAATTCGCGCCGTCGCGGTAGATGCCTACGTCGTCGGATGTTGGGCTCGTAACGCCCGGCGGCGGACTTCCGACGGCCCCGGAAACACCCAGTCCTTCGGCCCTACTAAGTGCGCGCTTAAGGCGATCCAACTCCCTCCTAAGTCTCTCGTTGGTTTGTTCTGCAGCTTCCGCGTCACTCCTCGCCCGGACCAGCTGCGTCTCTTTAGCCTTAATGCTGAGTACGTCTCGCGTATGGTCCTCGATGAGCCCGGCATTCTGGTTCTTGAGTTCCTGCACTTCAGACAGGAGCTTGCCTCGTTCGTGCCGTAACTCCTCTGCCTGCTTAGTGAGCCGCTCCTTCGCCGCGCGCAATTCCTCCAGCTCGGCACGCTCGATACTCGTGAGTCCGCTCGACGGAGGTGGTGAAGCAGGTGGGGGTGCTGTGGCCGGCGCGGCACTAGGCTTCGCCAATGATCGCGCCGCGAGGCCACCCCGCCCAAGCCCAATTCGAGGCTTCGGAGGAGGCGATACCACCGGCGGCTCTTCATCCTCTTCAGGCGGTGGCGGCGCCGGCGCTCTTCGAGGGGATGCCACACCAGAGGCTCCAGCACGTCTCTGCGGCGCTTTCAGTCCTGACAATCCAGAAGACTTGGGCATACCAAGTTTGCTACCCGGGGCAGCCCGAGAACTCGGTTGCGGCGGCAGAGGAGCAGGATCCGCCGCAGGTGGCGGAGGGGGTGCTGCTGCCGCGGCGGCCGGGGCGGCCTTCTTGACAGGGCCCTTCTTAGCACCACCTCCGACAATTTTCTTGGGACCGCCAGGTGGCCCTCGTGCTGCCGGAGCAGGGGGTGGCTTTGGTTTGTCTTTAGCTTTGACTTCGGCTTTTTCAAAGTATTCCTTGATTTTGGTTTTGCGAATATCGTCTAAGCTTTCGAGATGCGGGTTCATGGCACGCTCGCCAACGATCTTCATGACCGTGCCCAGAACTTCAGCACCACCAGACCGGAGACCCTCGCTGGACTCGGCGAGGAGCTTTTTGGCAGCTTCAACGATGCTAGTAACTTCTTGCTTGGTGGGAGCCTCCCGAGTCGTCCGGAGACATCGCACTAAGAACTTCATAGTACCGTCTTTGACCTGTGGGTTCTTGTGGCCCAAGAAAGAGAGAATATCTTCCAGACACTCGGACAAGCTCGTCGCAAGGAAGACTTGATCTAGCGCGGCACCAAGCGCGTCGGCGACTGATGCCTTCTTCTCCTTTAAGCGTTCCATGATAGGACTCATAACAGTAGACCTGTACTTCCCATAGCCTTTCCGGAGACCCTTGGCAAGCACTTCAATGCACTGGGCTGCCTGGGTAACGACAGCAATGTTGGCGTCTTTCATGCACTTGGCCAAGCCACGGTTGATCTCGCCAAAGTCGCCGTCCTTGATCCTTGGCACGTTGAGAACGGCATACAGGCCCTCGAGGGCTTCTTTACGGTCTTTCCATTTGGAGGATGCAAGATTGTCGTGGAAATTGGCGGGTACTTTGGACAGAACATCCTGGGGCTCTGCAAGGTCAAATACATCCATCTCGGCAGCGTCCTCGCCGCCTTCTTCCTCCTCGGCTTCTTCTCCTTCGGCTCCGGGGGGTGGGGCACGGGCCATGGCGGCCTGTTGAGACCTTAGGAGCCGCTCCTGTTTTGGTGGCGGTTCGGCTTTGACCTTCTCGAATTGTGCCTCTAGATCGGACTGCTGGGTTGACTTTAGATCGCCCCAAAACATGGGTTTCATTGCATCCCTCAGCCATCGATAGAACTCTACGGCCAGATTGGTGGCCTCAGCCCGTACGTTCTTGTCGGCATGACCGAAGGCTTTTGGGAGGATCTTCAAGATGGGCTTCGGATCCACAATCTTGCAGCCGTAGTTATGGAAGATAGTTGTGAGGACGGCGAGAGCGGCGGCAATGACCTTGGGCTGTTTCGCGGATACGGCAGGGAGGATGTCCTCGATGATGGGAGCAGCAACGTCGATCTCGATCAGGAGCAATAGTGCCTCGATGGAGTTTGCCTTGGTGGCCGGCCTTGTTGATATAAGACCCTTCTCGACGATGGGAGTAACGACGTGGCCACGGGAGCGTACACAACCTTCCCGTCCACCAAACTTGAGAAATGCGCAGTACGCAGCGATACCGTCTGATTGGGCTGCCACGTTTGAATCGGCCACGGCACCCTTCCATAAACTCGGGTCCTGGTTGAAGGGCCGGAAGGCGGGATCGTACTCGTCGGGTGTGACCTCGAATTGCTTCGCAGCCTCTTCGTATGCGCCCTTTCGAACTTTCCAGACCTGTATATCCACCGATGCTGAGTATTCTGTTACAGAGGCGAGCAAAGTAGTATGTCAGGACGTACCTTATGTGCCCACCTCTCTGTCAAGGGCAGAGAGCTGTAGTCTGGCTCCCCGTCCGCCATGATGGTGGCAGAATGACGGTCGGTGGTGGGAAGGGGAAGGAGATGTGGGGATGAGGTTGGTGCTGTGATATGATATGTCGATTGATCCGACTTCTTCTCTCTAGCTCGGTTAGGCGATAGCTTCGAGGCTACTCTTGTAATTAGTTTCGGCAGGACGGTCTTCTTGGGGAGGTGAAAGCGCATTTTGTGCAGACTCTGGGGGAAGCATGGGGAGAAAAAAAGATGAGGAGGGACAAAGGAAACAAAAAAAATGGGTTAAGGAATAGCGACAGGCGGGGGCGTTGAAGCTTCCTCAGCGCGGGGAGAATGAAAGCCCTGTGAGCTGATGCCGGTATAGGGAATCATGACATCTTGCAGGCTGAGGTTGAGGCACATGAGATTGATTCTGGACAATCTGTATGTACCTACTTCCACTTGCTGAGGGCTAAGAGGTAGCTGGGTAGCTGGGTAGGCGGAGATGAGATGCAGACAGGTAGGTACAGGCAGCTAGGGAGCTAAGGCTGGAAACGTAAAGACTGAAAACGTACATAGCTCTCATGGAACCCCGGAAACTGCCAATTGATTCGTTTCTCCGGATGTTTATGTTTCCTTCTGCCTCCTCAGACTTGGAAAGCTCGCAGATTGTCGGGGAGGGGTTTTTTTCAATGTGCAGCAGTCGCCCAAGGGATCGTGTAGACATCTAAGAATTAGATCGACATAAATATGCGCAGTGGAGCGGATAGGTAAGATACGGATAGCGCTTGTCGTTGACCCAGTCTGTTGTCCACTGTTTGTTGTGTCTGTTGTGTCTGTTGTGTCTGTTGTGTCGTGTCTATTATGTTGTTGTACAGGACTCGAAATTTGGAGAGGCGACGATGACGGTAGAGTGGACGGGTCTAAACCTATGTAGGAGATAATCGGGTTAGGTACCTGAGTTCATACTGCTGGTAGCATGTTATCGGGCTATCATATTGGTTGGGCTCACCAGGCAGCTAGGTACCTGGTTGCCAAGCGTCCCCCTTGGGCCCCTCTATGTGAATTTGGGTAAATTCTGATTCCCAGGGCAACGGGCACTCAGACCGCACCTAATCGCCAAATTGTAGACCGCCATGTCATGTCAGTGCACCAGCCACAAGCCTGAGCTTAGGCCAACTCAGTTGCTTGCTTGCTTGCTTGCCCTGGTACCCATGTCCACATCTGTCATCATCACTTATAGACTATATATACCTACATCAATCAGATAGATATACCGTATTAGCTTATAAATAGTATAATAGTCTTTTAATAAAGGTGTATAACTATGCTTATGCACAGTACAAATCATGATGAAATAAATAAATTAACAAATTTGAATTAGATATATATAACATGAGATGAGATGATACCTTGTTGGATAAACACTAGGTACAGTATCCATGTACTGTAGATAGTGGGGTGATGTTCTGCACATATTACCTGGGGTAGAAAAGGGGATTTCATAGAGGGGTGTGTGGCTTGTGCGCTATATCGGCAGTAAGACAACATGTGGCTTCACATGTTTCGTCTCGTCAGGTTCTATTCTAAGTTTTTACATGAACACTATGCCCGCATTGGCGGCGTGTTACTCAACAACCTTACACGGAACCTGCCTTAACTGTCTGATGATATTCTAAACGTCTGATATTTTGGTATCTGACATCTAAAGACCTAAGCTGGCACGAACCCGACTGTATGCCACCGACCCGATATGCCTCCCTAGCCCGATACATCTACAACGCCTTGCAAACCCGACCTTGATCCATCAACCGATCGTTTGAGCACACCCCGCGCTAGGCCACATAGCTAGTTACCTAGGTAGTTATTCGCTGCGAAAGTGTCTGCCTACCTACCTATGAGGTAAGGTACGGTGTGCCTCTTGCCTCTTACTTACCTCTGGCCTCCCTCCAAACGATCACCGACTACGTGACTACGTGACTACGTATACAAGAGTCCACATCCACAACATACCTACATCATAACTCCGTGCCTACTCTAATAGAGGCTCGCTCGTTCAACTTCCTTTGGAAACGATTTTCTTCTTTCAACTCTTTCATCTTGTCTAGAACTCTTGGGCACCCCCCCCCCCCCCCCCTACCTAAGACAATTTGCCAACGATAAGCTTTGGAACATTTCGTGGCACCTACGACCCCTGTGTCGGTGTGTCGGCGTGTGGAAAGGATCTACCTATTCTTTATCTTCATTTCGCCCCACCAGCTCTTAATAATTCAGCATCCCCGCGACTGAGCTTTTGATGCTATCCATGAACGCCTTCTAAGGTGTGTGATTGGGAAGGAAAACGGAACCGGAACCGGGACTGGAAATAGGGATCAAGATGAGTCAAATCCTGACTTCGCGCCAAGCCGAAGAGCTGTATGTTTCTTTTCTTTTTCCCTCCTCAGGCACCCTCTGTATTTTCTAAGGTGGAAGAGAAACTAAGAGAATGAAAGACACAAAGCTATTATCGCCTATCTTTCTTCCAACAATCTGTCCAGCACAGCTGCCACCTTGCGGGAAGAGTTAGGCCTCGGCGATGCCTTCGACGCTGCCACATCAAAGAAATATGAAGGTCTCCTTGAAAAGAAATGGACCAGTGTTGTCCGGCTGCAGAAGAAGGTATAATCTATGTTATCTTATATAGGGGCATCCTCTATGCTAACACGTGCCTCCTTCGACATTAGATCATGGATCTTGAGTCGAAAAATGCCAGTCTACAGTCGGAAATAGATAATGCGACACCCACTTCCCTTTCACGCCGAAATCAGGATCCCACTAGTTGGCTGCCTAGATCACCGGCACGGCACACCCTACAATCCCACCGAGAACCTATTACCTGCGTCGCTTTCCACCCTGTGTTTTCCTCCCTCGCCTCTGGCTCCGAAGATTACACCATAAAAATATGGGATTGGGAGTTGGGCGAACTGGAGCGCACAATCAAGGGGCATACAAAGGCCGTATTGGATGTTGATTTCGGCGGCCCGAGAGGAAACTCTTTGTTGGCATCGTGCTCGAGCGACTTGACAATCAAGTTATGGGACCCTTCTGACGAGTACAAGAACATTAGGACGCTGCCCGGGCACGACCATAGTGTTAGTGCCGTTCGCTTCATTCCTTCAGGTGCGGCAGGTGCCCCGAGCTCTAGCAATCTCCTCGTATCTGCTTCTAGGGACAAGACACTACGCATCTGGGATGTATCTACGGGCTATTGTGTCAAAACACTCCGAGGGCACGCAGACTGGGTCAGAGATGTCTGCCCGTCACCAGATGGGCGTTATCTTTTATCTGCTGGCAATGACCAAACTGCTCGGCTCTGGGATATGTCGATCTCGAACCCTGAAAGCAAGCTGACACTAGTTGGCCACGAACATACGGTCGAGTGTTGCACTCTAGCGCCTGCAGCCGCCTATCAGTATCTAGCACCGCTTGCTGGGTTAAAGAAGCCGCCCCCGGCGTCAAGTACTGCAGAGTTTATGGCGACCGGATCTCGAGATAAGTCGATACGCATATGGGATGCGCGAGGCAATTGCATCAAGACGCTCAATGGACACGACAATTGGGTGCGAGCAGTAGTTTTTCATCCCGGCGGGAAGTACTTACTCAGTGTTTCTGATGATAAGACACTACGATGCTGGGACCTGACCCAGGAAGGGAAATGTGTAAAGACACTCTCGGATGTGCATGGCCACTTCGTGTCCTGCCTAAGGTGGGCGCCGGGCATTGTGCGTGAGCCGCCAGCCAACGGTTCGGCTGATGGACCGAATGGCACCTCTGCGAATGGCACGTCGAAGCTAGCGGCCGCCGATGCTAACGTACAAGTCCGATGTGTCCTCGCGACTGGTAGCGTGGACTTGAACGTAAGAATATTTGCCAATTGAAAGAATACATTTGATAGACTGGACCTGAATCACGCTGTGGTCACGCCGATACCTTGCAGCCAAGCCTATGGATGATCATTGGGCATACAAACCTAGCTGAACAATGAGGGCCGTCGACGGCAGAACAAAGAGTCACATCCCAGAACGCTGTCGACGACACCCCAACCAGCTTCTCCCCGCCAGGGAGACACTCTGGAGATATGCTCGATCCGGCTTCTTGAAAGGTGCGGAATGGGGGCTGATTCAGGTGGGACGAAACGGGTTGGACCGATTTCCACGAGGAGGACATCTGCAGCCTTTTAAATACAAAGGTTGGCACCATCTCCTCAGTGTGTGGGCGACGTCACGCTGATCAGTAAATCACGACAGTAGATATGGAAGAAAATAGATACCCTGCTAATTGCATACTGGACTGGAATATCCGCTCTGGGTCAAATGAAGATTTATATTCATCTATGTTATATATTTCAACTTTGAACCCGTCCAGCTCGTGGTCACTTACGTGTTCACCGAAGAGAGCCCCCAATGCTGATGGGCTGAGCAGGTAGAATTAGTATACATGTCTTCACCGGCCGATGCCTATGCCAACTGACTGCCAAAATCAGCAATGTGCTTAAACTCGGGTATTTAGTTGTCTGTATGCTATAAGGTCGAGTTGTAACACTAATCTTAATCGTGGCGTAGCTTCATGTTTATTTTTGCATACACACTTTATCTCCTATAAAAAAGTCTATTGATGCCAAGCTTCCATTGCTTACATTTAAGTCTCCTTATAAACAAGAAAGCTTAATAACACTGTTTAATCGACAATCTCTTAATTAGTTATCTGCTTCATAATTCAATTTCTATTTAGGAGTCTCCCACCAGGTTGATAACCTTCTTAGCTGCCTAATCAGCCAAGACTTGTTAACATCCGCCCCTGTTAACTATCAGCCAATAGTGTCTATTGCCTTTATGATAACCGATTAACAGCATCTTAAGTGTTGATAAGCCTTAGCTCCCTCTGTACCTCGACCTCTGTCTCGTGCGTTATTGTCGTGGGCTGCGATAATGCCAGATAATATCTATCAGTCAAAACACCGCACAATCATAAGAATATTAATATTCAACCCCAAACCTTCCCTTACACCATTCGCTCGGCCCTCATAATAAAGAGTCAAGATTAAGTGTCTATACTGGAAACCTACTAGAGGCTCAAACCGCGGAATGCTTACAATTGTTTGGATTCATGTCCTCTACCTCTCCAGAGGGGGCTCAGTTTTCTCATCACTCCTACCGGTTTCCTTATGGGCCGCCGGTTTCTCCTCCTTTGTCGGTACGGGCGGCCGATCTATAGGCAGTATAACCTACGTCTCTTTGCCCTCGATAATCTTCATGAGATCCCTGCTCAGATCGAACCCGGAGAATTTTATTGGTGTTCTCATGACTACCGTCTACTACCTGGCCTAAAAGGTTAGGAATATCGAGTGCAATGTGCATCTCCTCCGAGAGTTCCATCATGGAGGCGTTTCTGGCGGGATCCAGACTCCCAAGCTATGACCGAAACATAGGAGAGTTAACCAGCTTCTCACCATCGGGATTCCCAATGGCGCAAGCAGTATCCAGAAGGACACTTGATTGAGTGCTTAGTCGCCTTGGTGTCTCCGATACGCCAATGAAGGCGGTGGAGAATAACCTCTCAGCATCTTCTGCGTCGAGAACGTTGGTGTTATGGGCGAGGATGGGATGTTCGATACTGGTTTACCGGACTCGGCATCCTCAGAAGAGCTGAAAGGGAGTGGCTTGAGCACAGTGTTCAAAGTTTCTCGTAATACTAATCGGCGATACGTCTGGACGGCCAATGTAATAGACCTAGATCGATGGAGGCCGGCAATATTAGGGTAATGGTCGTACGTAACTCATCAGTCATGCCCATATAACCAGGAAGGACTGAAAGTTCCCGCGCATAAACCCCCTCAACCCCCCGGGCTCCCCCTTTTCTCCCCCCAAAGAGCCTATACCTAGTGACGCAAGCTCCCACCTAAGGAGAACTTCCCATGTCGATGCAGACTGGCGTGGCGCCGCAAGTCTCCTATGAGCAGACTGTGAAGGCTTGGGCTCAAATACCTTGCCAAGCCGGGACCGGAGGATCGTCAGGTCGCTAACCATCTCTTGTAGTACTGCGGCCCCGCGTATGTCTAGGAGTTGCATAGGTGGTATTGCTTCATCCCCGAAGTTCGTGATTATAGTAAGGATGGTATATGATACTTATTGTACAACCCACAAGGATTCGAAAAATTAGATCGTTAGTTGCTCCTACGCAGGTATCCTAGAGAACCGTCAAGGACCAATAAGCGGCAGAATGGCCCTGTTTCTACCCGAGGACACAAAACGCACGCTGAACTCGGTGTTGAGCAACATATTTTCTCTTATAAAGTGGACGTGTAGATTCGTTATTATTGTATTGACGGATCCCAGAAATCGGCGGTGTTCCAAGCCTCTAGACACTAAATTAACATTATAAAAACTAGCCTTCCCTATTCTCTGTGTCTAATTCGAAATTATGGTAAATCATTGAGACACGTTTTTTTTCCGTATAGGTAAGAAGTTAGAATAGCTAGCTTCTATGTCTCACCACATTACCCTTCGCATCGAACATCGAAATCGTAATCAGAAGGCTTCGATAATCTACGTCACTATAGTATCGTCAACTTAGAATCACAGCGATGTGATATAACTGATAGCCAAGCTAACGGGGCTATTTCTTCAGAAGTAGTCTAGTCGTGAAGTTAGCAATAGCAAACATGACAGTACACTAGGTAATAGTAGGTGCTAGCGTTAGCTATTTCGTCCTTATGCCCAAGTAACATCTTGAGTGAAGAGATAGATAAGAGGAACGAAATCTCTCTTGGGCTCCCATCATATTTATTTAACAAGAACAGGTTATAACGCTACTATAATAGAAACTGAAGACAGTCCCATCAATTGACAGGTGTATTAGGTATGATCTCCCCAAGAAGAATCGATTCGCTGCAGTACGGCTTACTATATCGCACTAGGTAAATTAAAGCAGAATATAGGAAAGCTGTTATAACGTTTTTGAGTTTATCGAAAACACTTCAGTGGTTAACTGCGGTAGTTAAGAGCCGCTATATGCAAATATATCAGGATGCCTTAAGATCTGATACCTTCAATGAAAGATATGTCCTTAACCCTCCTATACACTAAATATGGCACTGGCACTCTATACGACATGGACAAATTAGGTAGGGAGGACCGGCTATCGTAGAAGAGTCCGACAACATGTGCCTGTCTGCCCTATCCTGGTGCTACCTAGTGGATTCGACGAATGAGACGGAAGAGTCTGGCAGTCAGTGAGTGGTACGACCTCTCGACTCCCCATAAGACGTAACGAGTTCCAAATACCGTCTAGACCTATATCATTGAATCTACAGAGAGTCGTAGGCTTGGGGCAACGGGTATACCGTATTGCTTAGATGATTAGTGTATTTCTGGCTTTCCGGGGTTCTTCTTTCTCGAATATATTGCCTGATAGTACTCGACGAAATAATTATATTACATAATATTATATACCTATAACCCAATCTACACATGTATGAGTAACATCCTTTCCTCTATCTATGTATCATAGTTCTACTATAATAGAAATACTGTCTTAGAGCTCACTAAGGCAGCGACTTTAATCGTTATTCGTACTCAAGAGGTAAAACCAGCGAATGGCCGTCAGTGGATGCTCAATTAAGGCGACTGTTTAGATTTTACTAATTTGCCGTCATTGTCGTGCAATAGCATTCTCTTGTTCCAGTCATGGGAGGCTTGCTAGACAGTCCACGTGAGAAATCGGAACACAGTGCCGCGACACTACCCACCAAGGAATAGATTGTATTTTAACAAGATGTTAACATCATACTCAGTAGTTGACATATACACCGTTCTTATCAGGTATGTCATTCAATATTCGATACAAGAATCCCGCATGTTGTTTGGGAAGGTTAAGTATATGTCCCAGTGAGGAAATAGGCCCGATATTCCTATACTCTCAACTAAGCACAACCTGCGTCGAACACGGCTGACAGGCTGCCGCCACACTATAGGCTATAAGCATGCATGTTTTACGCATACATAATATTCCGCAGCTTATATGACAAGGGCTGAGAAGACCCTACAGCTGCAGTTATTTTGCATCAATATTATGCAATGCTAGATCGCTTAAGCCAGCCACACCTCATGGGCTTTAAAAAGGGGGTGTTGTGAATTATGATGTGTGGTCAGCTCGACTTAAATCCCGCATGCATGCGGATCAGCAATATTGGGCGTTCTAGAAACCTGTCCATGAGTAAGTGGCGAATTGCGGCTATCAGCTTAGCTTGACTCCCAGATACCGAGACATCTAGGCAGCCCTTATCTAGGTACCTACACTCCCACGTGTGATTGATGGGTTCGATGTTGTGCGTAGGCAATATAAACGCCAGAGCTTGTGAAACGAGTGGTAAGCTGCGCCTTAGCACCAATGCCGAGACAGTAGGTAACGTGCAGGTACTCTGTAAGTGTAGCAGACACTACTGATACCACATGACGACTGTAAGCCGGAATTATTCCCAAACAGTATCTTTTGTAGTAAACTCCTGTAATTCTTTTAGAACGCAATCTATCGGTTGGGCTTCGATATCCTCAGTGACAGAATGTGGTAACAAATATTCCTTGGCCAAGCCAAAATATCCGTAGAATAGCTACTAGATCGATTATAACTATGTATATGCTAATTAGGAGAGGAACGTAGGCAATCTGTTCAACCTCTCGCGGGTCTCGTAGTCCCCATTTTCTCTCTGCTGCCTGCTAAGAACTAGTTAAGTAGTTGTGAATTTGACACCAAGTCTACGACGATGTTAGTTATTTTGGGACAGTGACAAATAATATACCCACCAGTAGAGGTATATATACTTTTATATCAACGTCAGACACAGTCCATTCGATGAAATTTGTGTGAATATGTGAATCAAGAATATTTCGAAGACACGAGGGGCACACTCAAAGCTCAACGCGAAGTCTGATACAGGGAGGAGGATAGCAAAAATGGAGCTATGATTAAATAGAAAAATTGAGGTCCCAGTAGCACTTCCGTAATTCCAAACATTAGTGTTAGAATATACTATTAATATTAAAATATTAGCTAACTGATGCTCGCTGATACTTCCATCAATGATCATCCAATCCATAATTAGTCAGGTTGACGAACCGTTAGGTTTGATGGGTGATCGTCAATAGCATAGTCCGCTGGTACCTGAGGCCACGCATCGACTCCGTCCAGGATGGCAATAGACATGCCACCCATGGCGTGTAACTCGAAGTGGCAATGGAAGAGCCAGGGCCCAGGATTCGTGACTTGATACCGGAAAACACTCCAGTACCCACCTACAGGAAAAGGTGAAAATGCCGTCAGCCAGCTATCTCTATATCCTGGATTTACTAGGTTAAAGTCCTCGGGCCTGACTTCCATTGCCTCGGCGACACTGCTATAGTTCCACAAGCCCTGCCCCTGACCGATCCTCCAGGTCTTGCTGCCGTGTTTGTGTATCACGTGTTCAAACGCAGCCATGTCGTTGGGCAGCGTGGATACTTGGACGATCAGATCGACCCAAGAGCCATTCTTAGTGCGGATTACGAGGTTCTCATCCTCCGTGTTCAAAGTCGAGTTCGGATAGAAAAGTAGAGGATGATCTGCCTGGAAGGTGATGGGATACATATATTTTGTGTTCATTGTGTAGAGAATTGGAGAATCCGTCCGACCAATAACTAGTAGATGCGCCTCGTCGCCATGCAGGGCAGGGGCGGTAGGCGGATAAGGAGGCATGTTGTCAGATGTCAGGTTCCATGGTTCGTAGCTATCAGTGGGGGCTATTTCGGAAGCGTTCAAGCCACCGTATGTGACATAAGGCACCGACTGTCTCGAGTTGTTGGAGCCTTTATAAACCAGGTTGGCAAACCCTGAGATAACCTGGGTGGCACCCGAGTCTGGCAGGCGTATGGTGTAGGTGCCTACGGGCTTGTCCAGCTTCACCATTGCGGAAAAGCGCTCTCCAGTTGAGATTGATGCAGCAACGTACTTCTGTGGCTCGACATAGTTTCCATCAACTTCGTAGATCCAGAACGGATGTTCATCTATGGAGAAATAGACTTGTTTTGAGGTAGTTGCTGCGATGAAGTTGATACTAACCCATCCATCGGCAGGATCTACTTCCACTGTAGCATTTGTGCCTTCGGATGGGATACATCCATCTTGTAAATGTGGCGGTGTTTTCTCAGGATGGGTCATATTAGGGTAATGTCCTTCGATTGCGTCTGTAAATGGGAGGCAACTGTGACATATATTATGAGCGATGACAGCCTCTTATCCGAACGAGGGTCTCCCGACTTACCCTTTGTCAGTGACGTGGACGCCGGGTGGGAAAGCAGATTCTGCAATTCCCGGTGCAGTTTGTTCTATTAGAAACTCCTGAGATGGGCAATAGACCCCTCCCTGGCCGTTCATTAAAATACTGTCGACACAACTGTCCTCCTTGTTAGCTTCATCATGGGTTTCAAAGGACTCGATTTTACGCACAATACAAGTAAATTAGTCTCTTCATTTGCTTTCCAATATTCGTCTGAAGTATACTGGGACCAGTCAGATAGCACGGCAAGTTCGGCGTTGGTTGCAGCTTTAGTCATTGCCTTGATGTCGTCCGTATCATTGCTAATTTTTGACCACAGTCCGTCCAAATTTTCCTTAGGTCTTTGATTGTCAGAAAAGCTGGAGAAACTAACATGGAATTACTCACCTGACTAGAATACCCCCGTAGAGACCATCAAAAAGCGACATTTGCTCGTGAGAATGATACCAATGAGTTCCAGGCGGCGACGCCTTAAACCTGTATACGAACGATTCGCCGGTTTGAATAGGCTTCTGCGTTAGCCCTATCACGCCGTCTGACCATGGTGTATCGATTTGGCTTTCATTTGTGAGTTTTCGAAGTCATTGCAGCGGTTCATTGGCTTAACTTACGCGATGCCATGCCAGTGAACGGTAGTGTTCCTTGGCATATCATTATGCACAGTTATCTAAGAGAATAGTGAGAGACCGACAAGTGAAGCAGGCGTGGAGGGCATACCTCCACATCGTCGTCCTCGTCAAAGACTAGATTAGGGCCTGGGAAGTTCCCATTCGTCAAGATTATGTCTCTTGATTGCCCGTTGGGAGCACCCTGTTCCCATGTAAAACGCAAGGTATGTTTAACCTGTGCGGCCCAGGCAACAGCATAACAGAAATATGACAAAAGAAGAGATAGAGCGAATGAAGCCATCATGAGAACTGACCCCCCTTGATTTTGGTGACATCTGGAGACAGGTTCTTATCTCCCATTTTATCTACTCTCAACCGTCACGGGCGTACCTCGTGATAATTCTCTCAAATATCAAAAGCAAAAACATACGGCACTACATGGTGGATAACCGAATGCCACCATTGTACACGTGATGCTATTTTTGGCCGCAAAAGCAGTCTCCTCTCGTAAAGATGCCTCTAAAGGTTGAACTACATCAATTAAGATACGCCTCGCCGAGGACCGCCGAAGAGTGTTCAAATGTTGGATGAAACGTACCGAGCCGGTCCGGCCGGACAATTTCCAAAGTGCGATTATCCGCGTTTACAATTGGATCAGCAGGGATGCTTCTGACCACCTTTTCTTATCCCAATGTGCGGATGACTTGTACCACCCACCCTCTGTTGCCCGTTTGTCCATTTGGTGGATTGACTATATTATTTCCGTGGCTGAAGTTGTGGGCTCTTTCTTCTCTTGCCGTCTCCGGTCCGTTTCTAGATAGGTGTAGGGGGTTCAGTAGTATGCATTAACCGAGACATGATGTTTTGACCGACTGATTATTAACTGCACGTCATACTTGCTTGTTGACTGACCAGTTAATCCATGTCTTGGGGTCACTCAACAGCTCCGGTTGGCTCTCGGTGGCATCGAGGGTTGGCGTTGGCTGGCATTAGCTCCCAGGGCGACAGTGAATAGGGTGGTGGGGTAAACAATCATTCATCAACGGGGAGATGGAAGCGTAAGTAGTAGCAAGGTGATCGGTTCCATCTGGGCCTTCGTGGCTGTCCTAGCAATAAGTAGCCTTGATGTTATGCAACATGTACAGCATATCCAAGCGTCATCACACAGCTAGCCACTAAGTGGAAGTATTACTGTAGATATTCAGAAATACGTACTGGAGATATTGAATACTTGACGAGAGGCTATTAGCCACTATAAGGGTGGGACGATTCCATATTGGCTCAAATCGTTCAACATACATACTTGAATAATAAAGCGGAAATTAATTGCATACAATTTTCTCATTGCTAGGTACATCTGAGCCGTCCAGTATTAGTTTCTGGGCATCGAGTGACCGAAAGAACGAGCAAACATGTGTGTCCTTAAGATCAACATCTGTTGAGCTTTTGGATAAGAAATTTATATACGTAGCTGTGTAGCCCGGCAGACAACGGTGTTAGAGATCTAGCTGTTGATTTCCTCCCAGTGTTCATCGCAAGATCTCGGGTTAGAGAAAAGAGAGGGCGAAAAGGGGGAGGGGGAAGGGGAAAACCCTCTTGTATGACGAAAACTTAGAAGTTATAACATTCAAAGTCCGAGTATTGATAACAAGCAGGACTACCTTGCCAGCAGCAGAACAGGGTTCCAAATCCATCTGATCCGCAAAAGCACTGCCTAAGTACGCTCTCCTTTTTGCCTCACACTTAAACCACGAATGGGATCAACGTAAATGGGGTCTTCTCCTTGTATTCGGTCCACATGGCGCCATACTTGCCACAGTTAGTATCAAATATCTGAGATGCCGAAATAGTTCTACTTACCCGCTTCGAGCAGTATTCATCTAATGCCGGTATGGCGCGAGACGAGAAGTCGTAGAGCCAGAAGGCGCCGGTGATAAGACCAGACGTTATGCCACTAGTTGCAAGTGCACCTGCACCCCGCCAGAGTGAATAGCCCGCGTAGTTGGGGTGGCGCACGACAGCGAAGAGCCCTTGAGTGAAGGCTTTGCCCTTGTTTCTCGGGTCATCCTTGAAAGCTTTGCGATGTATTTCGCACTGCCATTCCGCACCGATCCCTAACGCGAAGAGAGCAACACCGACCAACAAGAATGGGTTCTCTAAGGTCTCGCCGGTCCTCGAGGACGTTGCCGAAGTTGCAGCGCAGAGGAAGAGTAGGCTGTTGAGAGTATTGGTGGCGATGTTGTAGAATCCAACGACGAGAGCACCTAGGACGGTCCAGGCCTCTTGGGCAACGCAAGTAACAAACCAGATATGTTTCACAGTGGTGGTGGATACCATAGCCAGAAGGACAAGTCTGTATGCGGAGAGGTTGAGGCGGTCGATCAGCGCGATGCCCGTGTTGAGTGGTTCTGCGAATGGAATGACATCACCCCCTAGGAATTTGATGAGGCCTGCGCCGTAGGCCTGTGAAAGGATGAGATACTGGACGTAGCAGTCAAAAACTCGTAGACCGAGGAACAGTGTTGTATTGAAAGGAGACGACGACTTCTTCCCTCGTGGCACAAAGTCTTTAGCCTTAAGTTCGGCCTTAGAAACATGCTTAGCGTCCGCCATCTTGAATCAAAAAATATGAAGAGCTACCGCTTCAAGGCAAGGTACAGGGGATATTGCAAATTGACCGGTTGTTGTCAAGTTTGAGACACTTCACAACCAGAAGGAGGTGGCTTCGGCCTCCCTTTTCTACATGTAGAGAAGACACCAGACAGGGAGGATGAATAGGACCTCACTTGGCAAGCCCAGGCCTCGATAAATAGATATACTGGGCTAGATACACAATGCAGATGGGCTACATAATCTAAGAGACGGTTGGCCTTATGCGCGAGCAAATGTTTCTGCACCACGTACAGATACGCATACAGGCTACTATGTAGGTAATAATGTCACCATACTAAATGGGGAAAATTGGCAGCCAGAGTCTCCAGGAGACACCAAACTTCTGAAGATAATTGGCATAACTCCCCATAAACCAAGCCATCAGCTGGTTCTAATCCAGGCGTAATACCTGCCAAGATCATTAAATTTCCCTATAAGACCAAGCACGCGTGTGCGGGTTAGCCGGACAGCGGTGCCGACTGTTTGGCAGCAGCCCGTCTCAACGGCGTGGAAAACCCTGGCTTCGGGACCGTTTTGACTGAGATGCCCGAGTTTTGGGGGCCATTTTGACCATTCATAGTGAAGAATGAACTGTTACACAAAGGTGCGGTGGCGTTGGTAATGTCGGTACTTCAAAAACACTTGCGTAAGCCTTTTTTGGCTACATCGTATTTATAAACGACACACCAAGGGCATCATGTCCTGCAGTAGAGAGACTCAGCAGACTGCTGACCATCCTTAATAGCAATTGCACAGTGTTGGTACAGTTTGGTATCCTTCTAATCATCTTTGGGGGGGCTTCTTTGATCTTTGTTGCTTTTTTCTTTTGCGAGCTCGACTAACACTGAGCAAAGACACGGCCACTTACACGCTAATTCTGTCTATACGCATTCCAGTTTCTTTAGAAACAACACCTATAGGGAACCAACGATGACCTCCTCATCGCAACTCAGTTCTCGTGACAATGAGTATGATGTCGAGGCCAAACCTCGAGAATCTATGCAAGCCCAGGATCCTACCGAGTCTGTCGCCGGTGGAAAGGGAGAAGAAGAGGTCGATGATGAGTCCAAGTATCCTGGCCCCCTTGCCGTCGCACTGCTCTTCGCGGCAATCTCTATGGCCATGTTCCTTGTCTCCCTAGTATGTTCTGTTCTAGATTCTAGACCAGCCTCCAAAGTCCTACTCGCACCTCTTCACATCGTTACTACGCGGGGAGGGGGAAGAGAAGCATACGAGACCTATCTGTAAGCTGACTGCTCTCTGCAGGACCGCACAATTGTTGCTACAGCTATCCCGCGCATCACGGATGAGTTTCACTCGTTCGACGATATTGGGTGGTATGCTAGTGCTTATGCTCTGACCGGCTGCGCCATGCAGCTTCCCCTTGGACGCTTCTATACCTTTTACCCACCCAAATGGGTATTCTTATCGCTTGTCTTACTCTTCGTTGTGGGTTCAGCCGTTGGCGCCGGCGCGCCCAACTCCACCACCGTCATCGTCGGTCGAGCCATCCAAGGTATTGGGTGTGCAGGCGTATTCTCCGGCTCCATGATCCTGCTTGTCGACAATGTTCCGCTCCGTCGGCGCCCCATGTTCATGGGCTTCTTGATGGCTGTCATGAGCATCTCGGCCATTATTGGGCCTCTGATTGGCGGTGCTCTTACAAGCAATGCTACATGGCGCTGGTGCTTCATAATCAACATTCCAATTGGGATGGCTACCATAATCATCCTGCTCTTCACCGTAAAGAACACGCCAGGCAAACTGCATGCCACTGGTGCGGCTGAGAAGATCAAGCATCTCGATCCTATTGGCGCAATACTTCTCATACCATCCGTCATCTGTTTGGTTCTCGCACTTCAATGGGGAGGTGCGGAATTCGCCTGGGGAAACTGGCGCATCATCTTTCTCCTCGTCCTGTGCGGCGTACTCGCCATCGCTTTTATCACGGTGCAGATTTTGATGCCCGATACAGCAACCATCCGCCCGGCCGTCGTCGGGCAGCGCACCGTCGCTTCGTGTTTCTATTACTCGACCTGCACTGGTGGCGCCATGATGGTGGTGGTGTATTGGATACCCATCTGGTTCCAATCCATCAAGAATGCTAGTCCCGTTCATTCCGGTGAAATGACCATCCCCCTCCTTCTGTCACAATCTATAGGGTCGATCCTGGCAGGCGTCTTAGTCTCACAGGTAGTTGGATATGCATCGCCATTCATGATTCTGAGCTCTGTCCTGATGGCAGTTGGCGGTGGCCTACTCTCAACCTTTACCATCGACTCCGGCTCCCCACAATGGATTGGCTACCAGGTCCTCTTCGGTTTCGGTCTCGGATTTGGTATGCAACAATCCTCAACTGCAGTTCAGACAGTTCTGAAAGAGGAAGACATCCCATCCGCCGTCTCACTCATCTTCTTTGGCATGCAACTTGGCGGGTCCATCTGTGTTTGCATCGGCCAGAACGTTCTCAATCAGGAACTCATCAAGTCGCTGACTGCAGCCGCCATCCCTGGCCTTGATCCCTATGCAGTCTTGAATACCGGCGCAACTGAGGTCAGAAACCTCGTCCATACCGATGCAGACCTAACCAAGCTACTCCTTGCATACAATCACTCGCTAACCTCGGTCTTCTACGTGGCGGCAGCCATCGGCGGTGCTGCTATTTTCGGTGCTGTTCTCGTCCAATGGAAGAGCGTCAAGGGTCTCAAGCCTTCTCATTGACGAATCATCGAAAAATGAAAGAATATAGAACTCAGAACTCGGGCGGTGCGGTCATCCGTATCATGTGACATGAATATCATTATAGTAACTAGCTGCTTTTTACTTTCGGGCTTTAACCCTTTCTATAGGTATATCTTCATGATTCCGTTCATAAACTACCTACACCCTACTCCTCTTGTAATAATACGATAGTCAGGCATAGAGAGATGACTCGAGAGATACGTCCGTTTATTCATGTACCTGGGGATTTCAAGAACCCACTATTCAATGTAACATAAATCGAGTTGAGCTCGCATATTCTAGACACCGTGCTCTACATTCGCCGTCTCGTGAACACGCTTTCCATCCTTCAAAAGTGGTGTCAGCCACCCAATCATCATCTGTGACTTCTTCGTATCTGCAAAGTTCTCGTGATCCGGTCCTACTGTCTGCTGGAAATAAGGGTCCGCCTTCATCCGAACGAAGCATTCAATGCTAGGGAACACGATCTGAATGACACAATCGTATGGAGCAACATTGGCGAACTGAGGGTCATACAACTGCTGCATTAGGCCGGCGGATTCGTCGGTCTTGTGCGTCTAATGCAATGTGAGCAGGAACCATAAGGGCATGAGCAAGAGGCCTATACATACCATGTTCCAATGAAGAAATCCGTACTTCTCCATAAGTCCACTGACCAGTGGCCCGTGTACATTGACCATGTAGTCACGATATGCCTCAGTACTAATGCCAGGCTTCTTGAATCCGAGGATATTGAGACAAAGCAATTTACTATCTGATGCCATTTCGGACAAGTTTGGTTTCGTACAGGTAGGTAGATAGAAAACTCCGCGGGTTTGGGGGAAACACAAACTGAAAGGTATGAAGTGACAGGAAGCTCAGGAGGCCAAACTCATATTATCAGGTCCAAGGAATAGTCAGGGGTATGCTTCAGACTACAAGTCATCCATAATTGACCAATTTTATATAATTTACTTATCTGTAACACAGGGGCAAAACCAGAGGCGGTTAGATTAAATGTGTAGTTTTTTTCGGTAATAATAACAATAAAAATAACAATAGTACCGGTATTTTTTTCTTTTTACCTACTTCGTTTGTTTTCAGTGTGCCAGCCAGTCCACTATGTAACGTTGCTGATATGTATTACTCCTTCCCCTTAGCAAACGACTATCTTGGCCGTGTAAGCTGCTGCTAGGCTGACGATCACTCCGATCATTGTCTGCAAAGAGCGTATAGTGTGTTGTAGTATATAATCACGTGATAGAATATCTTCAGATACCTAGGTAGTATAGTTTGTATGAGGCAGGTTTTCCAACGGTCACAGTTGTTAGATGATTGGTTGACCGCTCGCACTTATTGATGTGCTTGTCAGCCCATGTCAATATGTGGCTGATGGCTTGATTTCTGCAAGCACAGTTCGGCTTATAGATATGATGCATCATGGTTGCAACCCAATGTCTATCGACAACCTCAATCTGAGACCTCCGCATATGCATAACGTGACACAACATCATATGTACACTAGGTAATACGAAAGAGCTGGGGCTAAAGCATGTCACGGGAACGCAAGAAACCCATATGCAATATAATCACGGACTCATTGATAAGTTCTTTCCAGCTGAGACATTATAATGGCACCGTTCAGCCTTGTGGCGGCTGACTCTCGGCTGCAAGTCATCACAACGAGGTAACGCTTATGGCACCATTCTTCGGATAAGCCATTCTTGTAGCTGACAGGTTGAGCTCCCGTCCCTGAGCCGACACGAGGCTAACCGACAACCGCCCATGCTGTAGGTAAACGGGCGCGAAGTGTCATTCCTACGCCATAATTAGACCTCACAGCGATACACTGTTAGTCCGTTAATTTACTTAGGACCGAAGGTCATTTTCGACTGGTGGAGAGGCGTGGGGCAAGCTTGACCACCCCGTCTCTCGTTATCAAGTCCTAAGGTCTTGGCCCGAAACACACCAACAAGAGTCTTCCTTCTATGACAAGGCATCTGTACCTCGTCCGACTCTACCTATCGTATCGACAGAAACCTAAGAAAAATATTCGACAACCCTCCTCTACCTAAGATACATTTGGAAATTCTAGTTGATGCTGACTCACTCTTCCCACGGGATTAGACTCGGCCAATTGCCACGCCACACCCACATCCGGCTTTCTAGATAGAGATGATGTGAAGCTTCATATCGGTAACGCCATGTGGGAAACTGGAGCTGAAATGTTCAGGGACTGGCTACTGAAGCATAGGGTGATGCTCGGTTAGAGCTGTAAGGCGATGTAGCGTAAATATGTTCTTGGTTGAATACTTAAAGACTCCAGGATTGTCCCACCACTTCATTGAGGGTTTTCCGTAAACCAAGTGCCACTACGTTCTTCTCTCTGCCGCACTCTTTGTAGTTTTCCCAGCATAATTCATATAATTGGAACACCATGGCAGGCAAATTCCTGTTCATTACCTTTGGTGACCAAGCTGTCCCATATCACGCTGAGCTACAGAGGCTCCTAGCCAACAAGGACAACTACACTCTCGCTGCTTTCCTTTCAGAAGCGTACCATGCTCTTAAATTAGAGATCTCTCGGCTATCACCTAGCCAGCAAGCCAAGTTTCCAAACTGTTCCAACCTCGCGGAGCTCTTAATTGCTCATCATTCGTCTCAAGTCCCCAGTTGCGCTCTGGATAGCGCTCTCGTTTGTTTACACCAGATTGCCTCTTTCGTGTCGTGAGTTTCTTCCTTCCTACATTCCCTTGAGCTATGCTGACAGCTTGCAGGTATATCAGTGAAACTCAGACACAGTATCCCCAGCCATCCTCCACTTGCTTGATCGGCAGCTGTATTGGCCTCCTAGCGGCCACTGCGGTCAGCTGCAGCCGAAACATCCTCGACCTCGTCTCTTTAGGTCCAGAGATCGTTGCTCTGGCTTTCAGAATTGGTCTTCTCGTCCAAAACAAAACCAGTTCAGTCACGCTAGACTTGGACGGGCCCGCCTCCTATTCCTCGGTGGTGGGTGGTGTCAATAAAGACTATGCATCACAACTCATTGATGCTTACTGCCAATCCGAGGGTCTGTCGGCGTCAGCCTGCATCTATATTAGCGCCGTCGGTCATGGGAACGTCACAGTTTCCGGCCCTCCAGCACAATTGCGTAACTTTTTTTCTAAACATCCAGACCTCAAGTCAGTAAAGGTTCCAGTCAACGGATTATTCCACTCCTCGCGTCTCTACGCAATTGCCGATCTAGGGAGTATTCTGGGGACTGTCCGTGCGGACTCCCGAAAGAGAATTGCCAGACTGGACATCCTGTCTAACTCGGATGGACAAAAGATCTCTTCTGGATCCTGTGAAGCCCTTCTACAGACTGCAGTCTGGGAGATTCTGTCCAAGCAGCTGAGATGGGACCTCATAGTCGAGAATGCAACTGCTACGCTGGCCCAACTAGAAATTTCAGAAGCAGTCATTCTACCCTTTGCATCGGCCAGTGCACAAGGCCTTGCTGCCGCCTTCCGTCAGTCTGGAATCAAGGCTGTCAAACTCCTGGACACGGCCGCCCAATCGCGGATTGGCACGAATAGCACCGGAGAACATTCGTCCAATAGGTCCAAGATTGCCATTATTGGTTTCTCGGGAAGATTTCCAGAGGCTGACGATAACGAAGCATTCTGGCAACTTCTCGTTTCTGGGCTTGATGTCCATAGAGAAATTCCCAAGGATCGCTTCGACGCATGGGCATATCTCGACCCAACGGGGAAGAAAAAGAATACGAGTGGGGTGACTAAAGGCTGCTTCTTGCGGCAGCCTGGTCTCTTCGACTCTCGTTTCTTTGGCATGTCTCCTAGAGAGGCCGAGCAAGCCGATCCTGCCCAGCGATTAGCTTTGATGACAGCGTATGAAGCAATGGAAAGTGAGTAGCATTCAGTGGTTTATTTCCCCTTCTGTTCTGTTTTCGGAGTAAGAATTCCTTGTTGGGGTTTATCGGGGGCCAGATGCTCCCGAGAAAATTCTTGGAACTCCCAGTAATTCGTCAAGCTTTCTATAAGGAGTAAATATTGACAACCGATGTTGTAGTGGCTGGAATCGTTCCGGATGGCACTCCTTCGACACAACGGGATCGAGTTGGTGTCTTCTATGGCACTACTAGCGACGACTACCGGGAGGTAAACAGTGGTCAAAATGTCGACACCTACTTCATTCCTGGAGGTAACCGCGCATTCATTCCGGGTCGAATCAATTACCATTTCCGTTTCACTGGGCCAAGTTTCGACGTGGATACCGCCTGCTCTTCCAGCCTTGCCGCCATCCACATTGCGTGTAATTCTTTGTGGAGAGGTGATTGCGATACCGCCATTGCTGGGGGAACAAATGTTCTAACCAATCCCGACAATTTCGCCGGCCTGGATCGTGGCCATTTCCTGTCACGCACTGGTAACTGCAACACGTTTGACGACGGTGCTGATGGATACTGTAGAGCAGAAGCCGTGGCCACCATCGTCCTGAAACGGCTCGAAGATGCCCAGGTCGATGGCGACCCTATATTTGGGACGATACTCGGAGCTTACACAAACCATTCGGCAGAGGCTGCATCCATCACCCGCCCGCACTCCGGTGCGCAACGGGCCATATTTCAAAAGATTTTGACTTCCTCCGGCGTAGAAGATTCCGATGTTAGCTACGTCGAAATGCACGGAACAGGTACTCAACATGGCGATGCATGCGAGATGGACTCGGTACTGAGTGTTTTCGCCCCCGAAAGATCCCGCCGAAACGAGCCTCTATATCTCGGGTCAGCAAAGGCTAACATCGGTCATGCCGAGTCGGCTTCCGGGGTTGCGTCTCTAATCAAGGTTCTCCTCATGATGGAGAAGAGCGTGATTCCTCCCCACGTTGGCATCAAGACCAGGATCAACAAGAACTTCCCCACGGACCTCGCTCAGCGAAATATCCACATTGCTATGCAGTCAACTCCCTGGGCCAGGCCAATGGACAAACCGCAAGGGAGACGGGCATTCGTCAACAATTTCAGCGCGGCTGGTGGAAATTCTTCGGTGCTCCTCGAAGACGCCCCATTGCTACGAGCTAACCAATCAACTAAGGAGGACCCGAGGCCGTTGCATATGGTTGCTGTGTCGGCGAAGACTCAAACGTCGCTGAGACGGAATATTTGTGCCCTTCGAGAACATATAGATGCCCATCCAGACCTATCGGTCAGTTCACTATCCTTCACTACCACTGCACGCCGCATCCATCATGGCTTCCGTGTGATTGTCTCTGGCGCCGACATCCATGCTATCCGCAATGCCCTCCAAACGGCAGAGGCCAGAGAGAATTTCTTATCAACTGCCGCAGCAGCTGCAGGTGTTGGATTCTGCTTCACCGGCCAAGGGTCCCAATATCTTGGAATGGGCCACCAGCTTCTCCAGATTCCACAATTTCGATCTATAGTTAGGGATCTCGATGGCGTCGTTCGCGTGGAAGGCTTTGAATCCATTCTTCCAATTATTGACGGTAACTGTCCTACTCCCATGGAGCAACTTTCGCCGGTGACCCTACAGCTGTCCATTACCTGTTTGCAGATAGCACTAGGTAAGTTCTGGAAAGCACTCGGAATCAGTCCACAGCTGGTAGTCGGCCACAGTCTTGGTGAATACGCTGCTATGAATATTGCCGGCGTGCTCTCCGATGCGGACGTTATTCACCTTGTTGGCACCAGAGCATTACTGTTGGAAAAACACTGTTCTATTGGAACCCATACGATGCTCGCAGTGAAAGGTGCCGTCGCCAAGGTCGCCCCGCTCATAGCATCTTACCCAGGTCTGGAGATTTCTTGTATCAATGGCCCAGAAGAGACTGTTGTTGGTGGAACAAACAGGGAGATCGAAGATTTTGCGAATGCTCTCACGAACCTCTCAATCAAGGGTACACAACTCAAGGTCCAGTTCGCCTTCCATTCCGCTCAGGTAGAGCCCATGCTCGCGGCTTTCCGACATAGCTGCCGGTCCATCGTGTTTAAGGATCCTTCTATTCCCATAGTATCCCCACTCTTAGGGAAGATGATCACCAGTGCCTCCGACCTTGGTTCACCAGCAGCCTATCTAAGTCGTCACTGCCGAGAGACGGTCGACTTCTACGGAGCCTTGCAGTCAGCAAATGAGTCAAGAACGATATCGGAAAAGACGGTTTGGGTTGAAATCGGGCCCCATCCGATTTGTTCTAACATGCTCAAGGGCACTCTCGGTCCCCGGATCAAAGCATTTGCGAGTTTGCGACGTAATGAAGACGAATGGAAAGTTTTCGTCTCAACGTTGAACGCGCTGTACGAGTGTGGTCTTTCTATCAACTGGAATGAATACCACAGTGGCTTTAAGGAGAGCCTACGTGTATTACGGTTACCGGCTTACCAGTGGGAGATGAAAGAACACTGGATCCCGTACGTGCACGACTGGTGTTTGACCAAGGGCGATCCGCCGACTCAGAATCATCCAAAATTGCCTGCATCTATCGAGGAGGAGAAACCTCGCCTCACATCGTCTGTCCACAAGATCGTGGATGAGAAATACTCCGGGGATGAGGCATGGATTACAGCTCAGTCTGATCTCAAGCATCCTGACCTGCAAGCACTTCTTCAAGGACACAAGGTCAACGGTCGACCATTGTGCACTTCATCTGCGTACGCCGACATGGCTCTGACGCTTTTTCAACGCCTTCTAGAGAAGTCATCTCTCACCGACAAGTCGGATATTGGTATAGAAGTTTCCAACATGACCGTGGACAAGTCCCTTATACTCAACGACGATGAGCCCATCCAACTCATCGAGATGAAAGCCTCCGCTAGGTGGTCAACACAATCGGCCTCGTTGAGCATTTGCAGCATTTCGAAAGACGGCAAGACAATCGCCAACCACGCGAAGTGCACCGGCGTTTTCACCAAGAAGAGCCAGTGGACGGCCGAGTGGAAACGCCGTGAGTTCCTAGTCAAGTCGAGAATTGAGCATTTACAACAATCAATTCATGACGATTCAGACTCGGCTCATCTCATTAAGACTGGCATGTTCTACAAGCTCTTCAGTGCTCTCGTCGACTACGGTGACTCCTTTAAGGGTTGTCGCGAGCTTATAATCCGATCGGCTGATCTTGAGTGCACTGCGAGGGTGAAGTTCAACACGCCAGCTGGGGAGTCTGACAAATGGGTATGCCCCCCATATTGGATCGACAGTTTGGGACAGATTACTGGATTCACGATGAATGCCAACGACGCCGTCGACTCGAAGACTCAGGTATTCATCAACCATGGCTGGGAGAATATGAGGATTGTGAAGACACTGTCCCCGGAGACAACCTACCGAACCTATCTCAAGATGCAACAAAAAGATATTGGCTCATATTTCGGAGACGTCTACGTCTTAGACTCGGATGAAATTGTCGCCGTTTATGAAGGCGTCACTTTCTCTGCCATCAAAAGGAAGCTGCTCGACCTGGTACTCCCAGGCCCAACAAGCTCAAAATTCAGTGTGACCCACGAACCTCGTCCCGCTATGGTTGAGAAGATCCAAGAGCCAGTGGCAACACGATCAATGACACAGCCTCCCCCCTTGTTGGACTCCGATGAGGAGGATCTCAAGGCGGATAAAATCAAAGCGTTGGTATCGGACGAAGTTGGTGTTTCCATCGCTGAATTGCAA
Source organism: Xylariaceae sp. FL0662B (assembly GCA_022376535.1). Taxonomy (NCBI): domain Eukaryota; kingdom Fungi; phylum Ascomycota; class Sordariomycetes; order Xylariales; family Xylariaceae; species Xylariaceae sp. FL0662B. The sequence goes on from JAJJKD010000055.1 coordinate 202,709, forward strand.
GATGACGAAGACCTCGTCAACTTTGGAGTTGATTCACTCCTCTCGTTAACAATGGCCGACCGGATTCGCGAAGAATTCGGTGTGACAATCGATTCCACCACGTTCATGGACGGGCTCACAGTCGGAGAGCTCATCAGACTCATTACCGGTGAGCCAGTGTCTCAAATATCATCTGCACCTCCAACTCCATCTCCAACCGAGGGGTTAGTCTCAGTGCACACGGTATCATCCAGCACGTCGCTTTCCAACGTTTCCGACCTTGCGAATGATGTCTTCGACTGCAGCTTCGAAGAACCTGCAAAAGCGCCCAGCAGGCCATCGACTTGTGAGTAAAGCCCTTCTTTCTGTCAAGCAAAACTAGGGTCAGTAACTTGTCGCTAATCCGTTCTTTCTCCATTTATAGTTGGACTTGAGATGGCGACCCCCGTCAATCACAAACTAGCACCGGTCGCCATGCCGCCAGCCACCTCAGTCCTCCTGCAAGGCGATCCTTCAACCGCCAAGAAAACCCTCTGGCTGTTTCCGGACGGATCGGGTCTGGCCAGTTCATATCTCTCGCTTCCCGACATCGACGCCAAGTCTGCCGCGGTGTACGGACTCAACAGCCCCTACGTGAAGCGCGCTGAGGATATGAAGTGCACGTTCGCAGAGCTGACAACAGTTTATCTCACCGAGATCCGTAGGCGTCAACCAAGCGGGCCCTACTATCTCGGGGGCTGGTCCGCCGGTGGTATCTGCGCGTACGACGCCGCCCAGATCCTCGCAGCCGACGGACAAGACGTACAGCGGCTGATCTTGCTAGACAGCCCGAATCCTATCGGGCTCAAAAAGCTCCCCTCGAGGCTGTACGACGAGTTTAACAGGCTCGATTTGTTCGGGTCGGATGTCGGGAGAAAACCACCCTCGTGGCTGCTATCACATTTCCTGGCATTCATCGACGTCCTAGACACGCACCAGCCCCAGCGCTTTGTGGGAAGGACGCCCCTGCAGACCTGGGTTATCTGGGCCGAGGACGGTGTCAATGAGGACGGGTCGATTGAGATACGAGCTGACGATCCAGAGAACATGAGGTGGCTCCTGAAGAAGCGTACTGATCTGGGCCCGAACGGTTGGGACCAACTTGTTGGGAAGGATAACATCACGATCGAGGTGCTTCAAAAGGCAAATCACTTCAGTATGATGAAAGGGGTTGCCGTCGATCGAGTTAGCAGCTTCATCGCGAAGGCAATGGCCTGAAACGGGCGCGTCCAAGTTCTACATAGTGCGTAATTTTTCTAGTGTACGTGTAATATGAAATTTCAAGGCAGAATGAGTACAGGAATATGGACTAAGTATCATATCCGCTATGTGTAAACTGAAGAATTTATCTGAAAGTTGGATAAAGGTGGCATTACTTAGTGGTATAACACCGCTGTCATAGATGTAAAAAGATAACAGCTATTATAATAAGCATTTAAGTTAAAATATATTTATTAAATTTTTATTAAATAAAAGCTAGTTATTTAATATTAAATATATTAATTATTAAAAATAAAATCTAAATATAAGAAAATATAATAATAATTATAAGTTTTTATTAATACTGTGTCTATACTGTATATATACACTATATTATCCCATAATTCACTGTTAACTCCCCCGCTGTCGGCTGCTCCACCTCCAGGACCACATTACACGGGAGGATACCTAGGTGGACAATGTGTGTTTCAGTACTGTACATACATACTTACATACAAACAAAATAGTGTACAGTAATAATTGTATTGAAAGCCACTCGCATAGGCCGCATAGCCCGCACAGTCCACGCCAACATATAACCGTTACCGCGTGTCCAATCTTATCTTTCGGTTCCTTACCTTGCTTACCTGCAGCTCACCCACCCTGCTTGTCGACTCGTTGGACGGGACAGGCCGTGCGTTCTCGCTTCATCATTTCTCCATCCTTCTCTTCTCCTTCTTTCCTACCTACCGACCTGCCAGCCTGCCTACAAGATTACAACAGAGTTGTGACTGAAGTTATACCCAATGCGACAACCAACAAGTAACAACCAACAAGCAGCAAGCAACAAGCACGCCGAACCCACTCAGGGGTCACCAGACTCATAGTAACTCAACTCAACTGTGTCAGAATCGCCTAACTGAACTGCATCATTGCTGAATATATTCCTTTCTACAATTGGTTATCGTAGCCAAAGGCAAAGTACCACTAGTTGTCCAACCCAATAGTCAGGGTCGCAGCCCAGAGGCAAGAAAACCTCGCAAGAAACACTTCACAATCCTTCACATCTTTAAACAGGAAAGAAGAAAAGAAAAGAAAAGGAAAGGAAAATACTGCCCAACACGCCGGGAGGGGAAAGCCCAAAACCCGCAATCTACGCCCACCTACCAAGTCGTCGTCAATATCCCCGAAGCGCCACCCGGCGAAAACGAGCAGCTTCCGAGCATCTCGTATGCCGAATCACACATCCTGTGCCCGTGACACATCAACAACCCGATCCCCATACCTGTTTGTCCGGCGCCGGTGCAGCCCAGCCGGCGCAGTGACATAGGGCCGGGCGCCCATTACGAGTCGAGATGTTCTGGCGGTTTGGCGGTTACGCCAACATATCTACCATCGATACAATTCTCGATAAGCCCGACTTCCAACTGGAAGACCTCCTAGACGAGAGCGACTTGATCCAGGAGCTTAAACAACACAACACCAAACTCATCGAGTATCTACGCGAGGAAAGCGTCCTCGAGAAGCTCCTTGAATATGTCGTCGCCCCAAGGCTCGAACCGGTAGAAAACCCCGACGATGATCAGGAGGAGGAGAAGAAGGGAAAGTCTAGGGGCCTGTCTTTTACCCGTCCACGTGCCTCATCCAAGACCACTAATGACGAAACCAATGATGAAGACGAGACCGAGAAGAAGCGGAACAGATACGCCTATGTCGCATCCGAGGTCCTGTCCTCCGACAACTGGTCCATATATGAGGCCTTGATGGAGAGCCAAGCCCTCTTGCACAACTTCTGGAATTTCTTGCAGCGTCCTGCTCCGCTGGATCCTCTGCAAGCAAGCTACTTCACCAAGGTGAACGAGTCCCTATTTGATAAGAAGACCGAGGATATGCTGGACCTGCTCAAGTCACTTGATGATGCTATCCCTAACATGCTGCGCCATGTCGACTGTCCTATGATCATGGATCTCTTGCTGAAGATTGTCAGCCTCGAAAGGACCGACAGCGGCCAGGGTATAGTTGAGGTATGTTTCCGAAACCCCAATCAGCAGTCATAGTGATCTAGTCAGTACTGACGTACGTCGTGAATTATAGTGGCTCTACACCAAGGACGTCATGCCGACGCTACTTTCGTTCCTTGGTCCCGAACATAACTGGGCCATCCAAACCTCTGCCGGCGACTTCATCAAGGCCATCATCACCGTGTCGGCCAACGCCTCGCAGAATGACCAGGCTTGTATCGGCCCGAACGAACTCACACGCCAGCTCGTGTCCAAACCGTGTGTCGAGAAACTTATCGAGTACATGCTTGGCGGCGGTAACACCTTGACCGTCGGTGTAGGAATCGTAATCGAGGTCATCCGAAAAAACAATTCCGATTATGACCCGGATGTCGGAACCGATTCAAGCGCTTTACCCTCTAGCCGCGACCCCATCTATCTCGGCACTCTCTTACGGCTCTTTGCCGACCACGTGCCCGACTTCATGTCCCTCATCCTCAATGCCCCTTCCCGGAAGCAACGACTGGACTCTACGTTTGGAGATAAGATCGAGCCCCTCGGGTTCGATCGGTTCAAGACGTGTGAGCTCATGGCTGAGCTCCTGCATTGCAGTAACATGGCCTTGCTGAACGAAGTCGGTTCCGAGGAGGTCATTTCCCTCCGGGACGAGGAGCGACAGAGGCTACGGGATGAGGGGCGACTCTCCGCCAACCGTGCTGACGAGGCCCAATCACAAGAGGATCTGACCATGAGAATGCGTCATTCCTCGCCTGACGACGGCCGACGCCTCGAGGTTACTAATGCATCCGATGACGACGGATTTGAGGAAGTCACCCCTTCAGGCGAAATGACCGAGGATACATCTCACGAATTCGTGAAAGCCGAAGAAGAGATCCCCACCGGTCCAGCTTCGTCCTTCCTCGACAAGGACGACGATGATTTTGTAGACGAGCCGCTAAGCTCTCCACGACTAAATGTTCAAGACGGCAAGCTCAACGAGCAGCAGTTCGAGAACCCCGAACTTATGGTTGCACCGCTCTCGCCCAAAAAGCCAACAGTCGTACTGTCGGCGGATACCACCCAAACAGTGGCCAAGTCCGAAGAGTCATCACAGGTCTCCCAACCAGTAACCGAGGCTCCTCAAGCGGAGGCAACAAGCAATAGCTTGGACGGCTCTGGTCCTTCTGTCACTGCAGGTATTAAAACAGCAACTTCACAAGTTACATCTGGGGAGTCGTCTTCGTCTGGCCTACAAGTAGCAGGCGGTGGTCCCGGCGCAACAACGCAAGCGGGAGAAATCGTTGGTCTGCATCCCCCCGAAAGGCCTGTTGTAGTCGATTCATCCATGAAGAGCAGCTCAGATTCGATCCCCCAAACGCCGTCGCAAGCACAGCCTGGGGAGGCTCGTGTTGCTGCTGAGGTTGAGACTAGCGAGACGCCCGTCGCCAGCGCCCAAGATCCGGTTGTACCCGGTGCAGAACAACAGTTTCACCCTGTCGTCGGCGACTATCTCAAGATGCAGTTCGTAGAACACCAAGTGGTGCCAACAATTCTGGTAATACTTCTCAGGCACCGTAAATACAGGATAGCAAGCTAATGATCATTTACAGTCGTTCTTCTTCAAATATCCTTGGAATAACTTCCTTCATAACGTCGTCTATGACATAGTCCAGCAGGTGTTCAACGGACCAATGGACCGTGGCTACAACCCGACCTTGGCCATATCCCTATTTGAATCTGCTGATGTAACCAACGCCATAATAAATGGCCAGGCATCTAGCGAGCAGTCGCAGGCCCAGACTAAAACACGTATGGGTTACATGGGACACTTGACCCTCATCGCTGAAGAAGTTGTCAAGTTCACAGAACGCAACCCTCCAGAACTTCTTTCAGAGCTGGTTTTAGATCGCGTGATGAGTCAGGATTGGATCAATTACGTCGAGGGCGCCTTGGCCGAAACGCGCGAGAGAGACAACGCTATCCTTGGCGGCGTCAGACCCGAAGTTGCTATGAACAATCGGCAGATGGCCGGCAATGGACTCGGCGGTATGGGCCTGTCTAGTCTCGGGCTCGGTGGCGGCCAAGGTGGCGGTTCGAGCGCGCTCGCCGAGGCTGGACTGAATGGCGGTGGCAATAGTATGGACATGCAAGATAACGGCAGCGGTAGTAGCCTCGGCCCTTTCAGTATCAGTTCCGGACTACTCAGCGGATCAGGATTCGGCAGTTCCAGTGATGAGGAGGAAGACGAGACCGAAGATAATGAAGAGGATGTCAATAATGAGGTAAGTTGTTCCCTTGGGTACCTTTCATGTCATCTGCGTAGACTGCTTGTTTACCTCCCCTAGTCGTGCCCCGGTCAAATTACTAGTCATCATTCACCTCCATTATACATATCTTATCTCGCTGTATAAGGCGATAGCTGACTTTACTACAGTTTCGTGCATATACTGATCCGTTGAACGCACCCTCTTCGTCATCGATGGATCCTCCCTCTGTTCCTCCGCCCCCGCCACCGCCTCCACCGTTGAACATTCCGCCATCGCGTGCACGCTTGCAACTAGCTGCAAGGCTCGCAATGCATCAGAAGAATGCGAACAGCCCATCAGCACAACCAACCGGGGCTGATAACAGCGACGAAATAGGCGGTTCCAAGTTAGTTGCGGAACCGGATAGGATTCTCCGAAATCCTTTCGAGGACGATGGAGAAGACGACGTAGATGACGACAGTGACGACGGGTTGGCAGATGGACGCAATAACAACGCGGAGTCTTGGAACATGAGTCCATCGCGGGGCAGCTGGTGGCGAGGCGCCCTACGCCGAGGGAAGGAGAAGTTTGGGGACGGCAGAGACGATGACTCGGACTCGGATAAAGACGAGCCTGCTAGAGCTAATGTCGAGGATGAGGACGACGAAGAATTTGGTGACTTTGCCATGCCCGAGGTCAACAAGAATGTCGCCGCAGGTAACAACGAGAAGAGCAACAGTGGTGTCATTGTCAAGCCCCTCCCAGTTCACCCACCTTCGCAAAATCAAAAAAGCTCAGCTTTCACTAGTCTCTGGCCATTCGGGTCGAAGGACAAAGACAGGGAGAAGGAGAAGCAGAAGGGCAAGGAAAGCGAAGGGCAATTTACTGGAGATGTTGGAGCCGAAACCCCGAACGAGATCACCGGTGATGACGGTGAGAAAATCAAGCGGACACACGAGGCTGCTCGTAGAACGAGCATCGAGGATCCCGATGATGAAGAGGTCGTGGTCTAGGAGCCGACTTCCGACGCGACGGGTGTAGAAGCCGGTCTCAGTGGTGGCTTTGTTAATATCATCGGCCATCACCCCCTCCCCCCCCCCCCCCCCCCCCCCCCCCAATAAGTGATCCGAATGATATGTCCCAGAAACAGCCATGACCTCAACCCTTTCTGAGATGCAAACGCCCTTGTTGAACATACTAGAACGAGATTCACGGTTGAATGAAACGGGTGAAATAGGACGAGCAGGTTTCGTTGGAATCCGTGTTTGTATTATATATGTGTGCGCGTGCGCGTTTGGGCTTAGAGATATCTGGTGGGCGGCAAGATGGGTTCAGCTTGGTTCACTTGGCTGCATGTTGAACGAGAACGATTTTCCCTCCAATTCCCACGCTGTTGTACAGTAGGTTACTGATTTTGAAATGGCAATAAATGGCAAAAAGAAACATTTAACAAAAAACATGTGGGCATTTATGCATTATAAATCGGCTGTGATTTGTTAATATATATATTATATTTCACTTTTTTTTTTTCCCAACATCTTCACGAAAGCAATTAGATGCGCCTTAAACCTCCCTTAATACACACAGCGCAACAGCAAAATCAACGTGCAATTGCACACCTCTTTCAAGAGGAGTTGCCAATCGATTTTTTTTCCACCTGAGGCTGAGGAGGCACTTCAAGATAGTCAACAAGGTGTGATGGCTGCTAGTCAGCTGCAACAGCAACAAGGAGACCAAGTATTTCCTGATATTCAGGAGACTTTAGCTGAGGCACCAAAGGAGGCACAAGAGGTTATCTATCGTACGGATGACTTCTAAGCAGGTAGATGACTAAGCAGATAGCCAGATAATCGAGAGAGTCCTGCCGGGGGGGACCTGGAGCCGTGGCTCAAGGTGCTGCTTTACGGCAGTTAATCAGATACACACAGAGGGTATTTTATGAGATTATAAAGGTTAAGTACCGGTTGAATGCACCGAATCTCAGGTCCGAACGATTGGAAATGGCACAATATATACACGTATAAATGCACTTGATCGACCCTCGGTATCCATGATCGATATACATATCATTGTTAGCGTTTTGAATGACTTGGGTAGGCTATGTTGACTTTACCTACCTAGGTAGGTAGGTACAAGGTACTAACACGCCGTAATCCCCACTACCTGAAATAGTTACGCAATACTCCGTTGAGTGCTAGCAGACCACCTACTAAACTACTTACCTAAGGATCATTTATAGATACCTGCACGTGGTGTCGATCTGGGTACATGTGGCATTTTCTTCCGCTGATGTCACCATGCTCTTGTCTGACCAATTAAATCAGACGATACCATCCACCGGGATAGCCGCAGGTATCTTATCTAAGCAAACCCCGGTCTAGTGTGTTTCTTATTTTAGCTGGTTGTCATCCGATTTCACACAACACTAATCCGTCCATATGTCAGGGAGCAGAGCCTCCCAGGTTAACATTGCCAACATTTATTTTCTTACTTTCCGGATCCATACGTATCTTGGCCGCAATCATACACCGATCGTGTACATCGACCCTATTATAGCTAGATCAGAATAACTATCCCCACCACCCAATGTGCAGCTAGGATTTGCCTCGCATCTTTATCCATGCAAGCCATCACAGCAGCCCCCTGCCCCCAGAATGTCGTTCATTCGGAAATAGTTTATGAGACTATGTAGCGAAGAATGTTTCTCTGGCGTCAGCTTGCCTCACAGCCCAGGCCCGAAGTCTAATTTACATAGGTACTACTATGGATAATACATACTATGTCCAGTACACTACCATGAATGGCACTATGGATGGTATTATGGATGGTACTATGGATAGTTCTGTGGATAGTACTATGGATCCCACAGTACATGGGATCATGATCCAGAACGTCCGCCGTACAAGCCATGCTGCGGCGTCCCAAAAATCCCTTCGCAGCCAGATGTTGATAATGGTGATGGTGTCCTCTTCCCTCATGTGTAGTGTTTCCTTCCCATTCGTTCTATCTCCTACACTGTTAGCCTCCAATGTCCATGTCATCTCCACTCACGTCACGGATCAGCCTGAGTGATTTCTTCTGGCAAACTAAATCACGAGCTTGAGCCCTTCCGTCCCTTAGCCAGCAGAAATACATGCCTAGTACTCGTTTACATCCTCGCCAGTAGCTTGAGGTTCACTAGGTGAGGCATACGAAAAGCGAACACTCGGCTCACTACTCACTCTACTACATCGGCGTCACTGTTACTCTGTATCCTAGTCGTTTCTCCGCCTCACTGTCTATCTCGAGATGGCGAATCTAGAAGCGGAAGACTTCGTGGCTCTCTCCTCCCCCGGCACCTCCCCGGTGCTACGTACGGACGGTTTCAAGAGAATGGCAACAGAAACACCTGTATCCGGAGAAGCATACGACATGCCTAAACGGATAGCCCTCCCTTCCATCGACACTTCCTCTTCGGTAATAAGGGCAGAAGACACGGGTGCTCTTCTGAGATCAGCTTCGGCCGCGGTGGCCGATGCTTTAGGCATTGATGCGAGCGAACTCCCCGGTTCGTTTTACGGTCCACACCGGCCTCACAGCGGGTCCGCCTGCTCCACCTATTCGAGTTCTAGTGAACCTCAGAGGCCGCATTCGATCCAGCGATCACGGCGAAAGGGTTCTGTGAGCTCGTTATCGATTTATACGCCTTCTGTCGATATCAAGTGGCAGGGGTCCATAGGCGAGTCGATCGAGAAGCGCCTCACGATGGCCGTAGCAGATGTCCTTGGTCTGGACGATAGGACACTGCCCTTGGATGAATCGTTTATGGACCTCGGAGGTAATCACCGAACAGCCAGAGAATTGCGGGCAAATTGCATAAGCGCAGGGTTATCAATCAAGACCAAGGACATCATGAATTGCAAAACTATCGCAGAGCTTGAGACTTGTGTGACACCTATCAGCCCACCCCAGTCCAATGAGAACCCGATGCCGCCAATGATCGTTAGCCCCCTTGAATCGAGCACGTCAGATGCTTATTCACATCGTTCGAGACGTCGTACGTCAGAACGCCGTCGTGTTCCATCGATCCCACCGAAGGCCGCGGCTAGGTCCAACGCCGTAGCTCATCTCCGACCAAGACCATCGCGAAAACGTCACAACGAGGCTGAAAAGGTTATATCCTCATACAGCGACATATCTAGAGCATGTGTTCTCAAACCCAAGGCTGGATTCTTCGAGGGTCGTATAGTGGCCTTCATTACTCTAACAAGCTGCATAGTGGAAGGTCCAGATGATTGTGAAGTTAAGCTGCAGAGTGTTTACTATACCAACCAGCTACCCGCCATCCGAAAGGCAATCGAGTCTCAAGTCTCGCCTACTCTATTGCCCAAGCTGTGGATAGTATTGGAGAAGATGCCTCTGGATGAGCACGGCAAAATCGACCGAAGGAAACTGCAGACGTGGATCCAGAATGCCAATGAACAACTACATCGTGAGATCCTTGCAACTCAGTCAGAAGAAACCATAACGCAACCTACAAATGCAGTCGAAAGGCGGATTCACAAGACCGCGAGCAAGGTACTACAAGTCGACCCGACTATTATCGGCATGAACAAGTCTTTTGCAAGCTTAGGCGGCGACCAGCAAACGGCATCGGAGCTTGTCCTTAAGTGCAGATCCCAGGGCATATCCCTCAAAGTAGAAGATGTCATGCAGACAACATCATTGACTCGACTTGCCAGCCTCGCAATGTCCACTCCGATGCACTCCCGCAATGCAAGTGAGGTAACCGCCGAAGTCTTCGAGCTCTCCCCCATGCAGCGTCTATACTTCCATACGGCAATGGGTAGTAATAATCCTGGGTGCGAAATCCGCAATGGCGAATACAGATTCAATCAAAGCGTATTGTTGCGCCTAAAGAAAAACATGAGTCTTGAAGATGTAGGTGCCGCGGTAGAGGCTCTGGTTGGTCGTCATTCTATGCTTAGATGCCGGTTTCGACCAAGTACGGGCTCCTGGTACCAGTCGATAGAGCCAGAAATATCGGCCTCTTTTGAATTCGTCCATCATTCGGTTAGCACAGATGCCGAAGTCGCAGATGTGGTCAGAGTCGCTCAAGCAACAATTGATGTGGAGAGTGGACCAACTTTTGTTGCCCACCACTTCCACACTCACGATGGATGCCAAATGCTTTATTTGGTTGCTCATCATCTCGTTGTTGATCTTAACTCATGGCGCGTGATCATCAACGATCTAGAGGGATTATTGACCAACGGTCATCTGGTATCTGGCGGATCTCTTTCCTTTAGAGACTGGGTACTTCATCACAGGCATCGGATCCAAGCCATGGAATCGGCCAGTGTCCTTCCGTTCAAGATTCCGGCAAGGAATTATGACTATTGGGGCATTGACGATGCCTCCAACACGTACGGGAATACAACAGCCATCGGCTTCACGCTAAGTAAAGGAGTCACGTCGAAGTTGGAGGCCGGCAACGAGAACTTGAAGATGGATTCCTCCGATGTCTTCATGGCCACACTCCTCCTCTCGTTCGCGCGAACATTTCGCGACCGCGGAGCACCTACCATCTGGAACCAGGAACACGAGAGGCCCCCTCTAGATACAGGGCAAGATGTATACGAGACTGTGGGGTGGTTTACCTCTCTCTGCCCTCTCGCTTTAGATATCTCTCCCACGGACGACATCCTCGCTGTTCTGGGCCGTGTGAAGGAATTACGGCAAGCTATTGCCGAGAGGGGTGTGCCATATTTCGCAACAAATCTCATAGATACCGAGTCTGCCAAGTCTTTCACATCTACCCATTGTCCACTCGAGGTTATCTTCATCAATGCAGGGGCAATACAGAATCTAGAAAGTCACGATGCCCTCCTCGAACAGCTACCTATTCCGGGTAGAACGCTTGCTTCAGAAACATCGGATATTGGGCGTTCTGTCGGACGCATCGCTGTGTTCGAAGTGTCGGTCTCGATTGACCAAGGTGAAACCAAGTTCAAAATCATCTACCATCAGAATACTAGATACCAGAAGGAAATACATGTTTGGGTCCGTACGTACGAAAAACTCCTACGTCAGATTATTGACAAACTGCAACACAAATCGCCCGAATTGTCTATATCTGACGTTGCTCATATGAACCTCACAAGCGAGGGGTTCGGTCGACTGAACAATGAGATCCTGCCCCACCTCAATCTAGACATTTCAAACATCGAGGCTATCTATCCCGTCACTCCGAATCAACAGAATATCCTCAACAACCAGTCCTTAATACCTGGAAGCTCCAAGGCCCAGATCATCTATGACCTCGATACCTCGGGGGCCCCTGTTGACATTTCTCACATCTGTGCTGCTTGGCTACAAGTGTCGGGGAATCATACAGCGATGAGGACAGTCTTCTGCCAAAGCGTCTCTGATGATGGATTGTATGACCAGATAATATTGCGCTGCCACTCTCCTACTATGCTTTTTCTTGAGAGCGACAGTATCGAGGATGCCCTGACGGCCATTGACAACTTACCCCCTCTCCCATTAAACGACGGGGTTCCTTGGCATAGACTTGTTGTTTGCCAGGCACTTGGACACACATTCTTGAAACTGGAGATTAGCTTGGCTATATGTGATGTATGTAGTCTATTTGCCTCTATTATTCTTATAGTACTAACTAGAATTACAGGTTGCTAGCATGGCTATCCTCTTCAGCGAACTGGAACAGGCTTACTTCGATGGCCTAGCTCCTTCTGCTTCTGAAGTGTCGTACCCCGAATATACTCAATGCTTGAAGGCTACCCCTTGCAGCATGGAATTCTGGAGGGAACACCTGTGCGGAGTTCAACCGTGCCGATTTCCGACTCTCCTTGAAAAGGCCCCGGTCCCGAACGAGTGGGAGACCACGTCTATAGACCTCAAGGTCTCATGCAAGCGGCTTAGGAGATTCGCGAACGAGTATAGGGTGGACATCGCCACGGTGCTTCGAGTTGCATGGGGTCTGCTTTTGCGAACTTACATCGGAACTGACACAGTGTGCTTCGGTTACCGCACTTCCGGCCGGGATATTCCAGTCCAAGGTCTAAAGGATGCTGTCGGGTCGTTCTCGGCAATATTACCATGCAAGCTGGATATTCCTTCTGGGCAATTGCTTGCACAGCTCCTATTAGATGCTGAGGACCAGCGTCGCCGAGCGCAATATCATCAGCACGTGCCAGTTACAAGAATCGAGCATGAACTAAAGATCAAGGGCAATCATCTATTCAATACCTGTCTGTCGTTTGGGTATGAGTGCGTTTCCGATGATTCCCTGGGAAACACGAAGTGCCGTCATGTGCGATCCGAACAAGCTTCGGAATTCGATTTAAGCACTGATGTGTACTTCCACGATGGAAGTATTACCGTCGATATCGGATGTCGCATTCTGGCCTCAGATCAAGCAACTAACGTGGCTTATGCTTTCGGGAGAGCCATAGAGGCCATCTTGGACTCCCCAGGTGGCATAGTCAAGGAAGCTGATCTCTTCAGCATCCACGATCACAAGCAGATCCTAGCATGGAATAGCATGCCCCAGGTTGAAGTGCCCAATGAACACGTTCACAAGCTGATCGCGAAACAAGCTTTACAGAATCCTGAGATCCAAGCCGTATGCGCCTGGGATGGAGATTTGTCCTATGCTGAACTTCACAAATCCTCCATGGTGCTAGCGAAGCATCTCTTGGCCAAAGGCCTGAAGCCGCAAATGCCCGTGCCAGTAATCGTTGATAAGAGTCGATGGGCAGTAGTTTCCATGCTAGCCGTTCTTCAGTAAGTCCAAGATTCCCATTCAGTTTTAATCATGGATTAACTTTCCGCAGCGCTGGAGGTGTTGTAGTGCCTGTCGATGCCGAGACACACTCTATGTTTTCGTGGGTCATCAAAGTCGTAGGCGCCGAATTCATCCTAGTTTCCGATGGCGTTCGAAGGCACGTAGATGGCACTGCAAGCAAGATCATCGTTGTCTGTGAGCAAACCATCACAGCAATGTCTGCACAGGATGTTGATATGACCCTTCCCAAGTCCATTTCGTACGGAATAGCATGCATTCTCTTCAGCTCTGGGTCTTCCAAGAGCACTAAAGGCATCTCATATAGTCACGGGGCATTGGCAACTGCATGTGTTGGGCAGGCTGCTACGCTTATGATCAACCCGTCTAGCCGTGTTATGCAACTTTCGTCATACAGCGTCGATATTGCGTTGACAGAAGTGTTCACCACCTTGGTCAGCGGGGGTTGCGTATGCGTCCCTTCGGCCGCGGAAAGGGTTACAGGCTTCGCAGCCGCCGCTCGACGCATGAGTGTCAATTGGACATACCTAACACCGTCCTTGTCGAGGAAACTTGACCCAGACAGCCTGCCGGATCTGGCCGTTGTTTGCTTCCGCACACGGCAACTTGACGCTGATGCTTATGCACCGTGGGCCGGTAAGGCAAAGGTACTGCTGGTGTACGGCTCCGCTGAAGCTTGTCCGCTTGGACTTGCTGCAACCGAAGTAACGGATGCCAACGCTACACAGTGCTTTGGTAGCCCGTTTTGTGGTAACTTCTGGATTGTTAGTGCCGAAGACAACAACCGCCTGATGCCAGTTGGCGCCCTTGGTGAGCTTGTAATTGGAGGCCCGACGCTTGCGAGTGTATTCGACGTCAATGATCCCGGCGCGAAGAGTTGGGTCGATAAAAGTGCCGCTCGTGCGAAATCATTACTAGAGAAGTCAGGCAGTCGCTTGCTCAAGACGGGACACCTCGTCCGTTATCGCGAACGGGGAGAGATCGAATTCGTTTCCGCCAGAGGTGAGGAGTGCGAGATCGATGGCAGAAGATTCCGCCTTTCGGATGTTGAGCCAAAGCTTCGTCAATGTCTCGGCCGAGGAGTTGATGTCGTAGTAGAAACGATTGCCTTTAATGATGCCAATTCGCCCCCTATCCTTGCTGCATTTGTGGAATTCGGAGAGAGCCTGTTCCATGGCCATGTAGACATGACCAAACTCAGCCGCGTTACGAGAGAAAGATTATATCTTGCGAAAAAGATGGCAGACATGGTTCTTCGAGAGAGCCTTCCCAGCCACATGGTTCCCTCAGCATACATACCTGTCAAACGCATGCCACTGACGCCATCATTAAAAGTCAACAGGCGCGATCTCCAGCGTATGATTGCAGGGCTATCCAGAAAGCAGCTTCTCGGTCTCGCAGATGTTTCGAACCCTCAGGAGATGCAGGCTGCTGAGTTCAAACCTCTTCCGCTAACCGAAGTTGAACAGCAGATGCGGACTATATGGGCCGGAGTCCTTGGTATCAGTGACGACTCTATCCTCGGGAGCGATAGATTCATGAGTCTGGGTGGAGATGTTGTTCTAGCCCATGACATAATTATCGAATGCCGTCAACGAGGCATCAACATTCCTATTGTCGATCTTCTTCGAGATCTCTCCCTCACTGAACTTTGCAGGGGTGTTGCTACCATGGGAACGCCAGCCGCATCTATTCGGGAAGCCAGGTCCGCACGGCAGCATCTTCAGAATACCTTGGTCAACGAATCAATTGCGCCACAAATTAGTTCTAATAAAAGCCTAATCGAAGATGTAGCCGAAGCATCATCCCTTCAAACGATGTGCGTCGAGTCCGGAATGCTACAGAGCCAAGGCAATGTCAACTACTTCGTGATCAACGTCTCCGGGTCGCTCGATTGGAACAAACTCGACCACGCATGCTGCTTATTGACAAAAGTCCACCCGATGCTTCGGACTGCATTCGTATCTCACGGTCGTCAGCTCTACCAGACTGTCCTTCGATCTTACAGGCCAGAATTCCTAAGATATCAATGTCAAGGTTGGCGGCTTCATAATCTGGCGACCAAGCTCGTCAAGAGGGAGCAGTCGCTTCCAATTGACTTCCGTAAGCCGGTAACCAAGTTCTCCTACCTTGACGCAGGAAAGAGTTCCGTCCTTATCATACGCCTTTCCCTGGCCCAATACGACGATTTCTCAATACCCGTGCTTGTACGGGATCTCAGCCGATTCTACAGCTGTAGCGATCGTGTCACGAAGAGCCCTGGCCTCTGTGAAGTCGTCAGAGCTGCTCGAGCCACGTATATGAATGGTGCGAGCGACTACTGGCGTGCTCTCCTCGAGGGTGCGTCGATGACGCAAGTCATATCGCAATCCTCGCCCGCGGGCGCGAATGTGCACTCAAGAACACTTCACCAGCAAATACCTACTGGATCACTACAGAATTTGGGAATCCCATTTGAGACTATCCTTAAGGGAGCCTGGTCCATTGTCCTCTGCAACCTGTCGGGTACTAACGATGTGGTCTTTGGTCAGCTTGTAGAAGGGAAACATTTGAGCCTCCCAGATGGCCGCGCTGCCTCAGACATCGTCGGTCCTATGGGCAACATCATACCAGTGCGGACGCGATTGCCCGATATTCCTATCACGCCATACGAATATTTCAGGTGTGTTCAGAGTCAACATGTTGCCAGTATTCCACAAGAGAATATGCAAACCTTGGATATTATTCAGAAATGCACGACTTGGCCATCCTGGACTCGGTTTAGCACTGTAGTCTACCACCAGAACCAAGCCAAGGAAGACAAGCCAATCGGTTTCTCCATCAGCAATGCCAGCTGCAAGCTGAGTTGTGTAGAGTCGATCCACCGGGACTCGGATGTCTTCGTGAAGTCGGTCTCGGCGGGATCCGCCAATGTCGGTATCTCACTCACGTTCTGCGAGAATAAGATGCAGCTTATCTTCGCAGATCAGGTCCTGAAAATGCTGTGTTCGATCATCTCACTTCTAACCTCAACATTCATCATGGAACCCGTATTGCTCAAGGGTCTCAGCGATACCTACTCCACGCCACGCATTCCTCTCCCAACCCCGAAGCGCGAACTCTCTATCGCGTCGTCGGTACAGTCAGTCGATCCCGACCATGCGCGTGCCGTCCATACTACAATTTCAGCCGCGTGGGACACTATCCTCGAGGCACATTCACTCAAAGTACCCGACATCCGCTCAGTGCCATTCTATGAGGTCTGGGGAGCAGTGCTGCCTGCCGCAGAGCTCGCCAGATACTATACGGAAAATATGCCTCTTATCCCGGGTCTTGAGAGAAAGGCATTCACTATGGAGGATATCATCGAACATCCTACCATGATGCAACAGTACGAGTTGATCATTGCAAGGCAGCAGATGAACCAACTCAAACGCAATAGGAGTTTTATGCTCGTGCGTTCGCCCGGAGTCTGGGGCAAGGGAATTCGTAAACCGCCTGCGGTTGCAAGCGAAGCACCGGAACAAGGCCATCATCAGCGTTATCCTGACAATCAGAAAGCCACAGGTAGTAGTGGACACAGCAGCTCTCCGGAGTCCATGACTACAGGGAGCAGCCAGGATGACGACGATGAGTTGAGAGATGATCTCATGCCGTTGACTACCGCGTCCAGGAAGAAATCGGTAGTAAGAGGCACGAAAAGGGAGAGAAACTCGATACTAGGAAAGATGATTCCAATGGTATCAGGTTGAGTCGACTTTTTGATATACCCGTCAACCCCCCCCCCTTCTTTTTTCTCTCTTTTTTTCTTTCCCTCCATCATGTTGCCAAGCATGTTTGTGCCCAGGTTGTTTAAGACGCCTAGGCTAGAATGTATATATATTGGCGAGATAACGTTGTTATGTAAAGTTGTATTCGAATAAGCGATTTGCCACGTCTCTCGTTTTAGTATTAGACATAATACTCACGCAATGTAACACGGGAGTAATTGAGATTTTTATATATTATGAGAAAAGGGGTTAAAACACCTGTGTATATAAAAAGATATTATTTAAATAATACCTTGTTTAAAGTAATAGTTTTATAAAGTTTAAACTGTATTCCAATATTAATGTTAAGCATTAAGTTTAATTGATAGCTTTATATAAATAATGAAATATTTATCGGAGCTGGGATATAATCACCCGTGTCTGGCTCATCATCGGTTTGTCCGTCCTCGACTTTGTCCGACCCTGGCAATTCCAACCTAAGAGCTTTTGGCATTTCGACCCGCTCCCCCCTTTCCATTCTATTCTTCCATCTTATTCTTTGTTTTCCTTCGGCGACGTGTTGACTATCAAACAGTTAGTATGCCACTTTAATAGCTTCGGATGAGGAATGGAAAGAACAATAGTAAAGGGGCTGACTTACCTACCAATAAGTAATCCGAAGTGCTGCTTTATTTCTTCGTTGTTTATAGTACAAGGGCTGCTGCCTATGAACCCATTTTGAGCAGGTTTCCTCCGATATGCGTGCCCTTTTGCAGGCCTCACAGTTTTCCCAGACTTGAACTACGGGCTCAAGATATTGAATATCCCGACAGGGCTGCCGATTCTCGACCTGGAAGCATCGCATGGTGAAATCCCTGTGGCCAAAGGGCTTCTGACACTCGTAGCATTGAAACCATTCCCGGAATTGTCTACACATGTTAACTAATGGTAGTTTTGCGATATTTTTCTTTCTTCTGGGTATTCTGTTTATATAGTGTCTGATAAGTTCAGGGGTTTTTAGGAGTTTAGTAGTTTTTTTTACCTTGGTTGAAACTAGGCATTGTAATAAGGATAGATATAAGCCGATTTAAATTTCTTTGTATAACAATGTTATTGTCTATGATCGCAATGCTTTTTGTTAGATGAGACACTCAGTACGGAGCTAAAACAGTGAATTAGATTGCATGTCTTCCCTTTGACGCGTAAAGATAGCCGTGAAAGTATGAAAGCGCCCTTTGTTTGCAACCATCTTATGGCTTAGTTATGTGGCAAAGCTACGTAAATAGTTTTCTTATAAGATAAATAGCTAGTGTTGAAAGGGAGACGCAGGCATTTTATCCTGTTATCTCGGAATTACATAGTCGATATTTGATCTATATGCTGATAGTATTCCACAGTAAGTACTTTAGTCGCTTTATAAACAAAACAGAGAAATTAAAACAGACTAGTACTCTAGAAACGCGAGATAACTGGAATTGAAACATCTTATCACAATGCCGCATCACACATCAGGCATACAGCCCGATGTATCATCCAATTCCAAGATCTCGTATGGCGGGCAGCTCGACGTGTTCTTACCGACCGCAGGAGGACCTGAAGAGACGGCAGAGAAAGACGCAGACTGGCTGGTCCTCACCGAGAAGCGTATACAGCAAGACCTCGAAACGTTAAAGAAAGAGCTTGAGCTCATTAGGGATATCCTAGAGGAAACTGACATGTACTTGAGAACAGAGAAGAAAGCAAGCCGCAAGTTGCGAAACCAAAAGCTTTTTATGGGTGCCTGTCAGGAGTATTCCGGATCACTGTGTCAGATTCTTAATGAACGACTGCGACAGGTCCAGTTCTGGCTAGCCAGTAGGCAGATTGGCAGGAAGATCCCCGAAAGGGAGCCACCGGAGTAAGTGACAACTCGAGACTAACTAAGAGTTTACCTCCTTGTCTAAACTGAAAGCGTCAAGACGGCATCTAACAAACATCACGCAGATGGCGCATTGTGGATATTGAATGGAGACAATGGCTAAGCGAGCAAGCGGCCATGAGAACGAACAAGTCTGAGCAGTCAGCTACTGAACGCCCTCTCGGCATAGATGATGATATCGCAATGGGAATTTGGGGGCCGTTAGCTCATATTCTTACTGTGTACACTTCACAACATGATCATAGAGCAGACTAGAAGACAGTGGCAATCGAGTAACAAACTGACTCCCCACTTAGAGAAGTGTTGTAATTCACCAATCCAATAACATGTCACACACATGATACAGGAACAAATCAAGCAGCCTTGCAGAATTAGTAGCTCAATATCTTGCAGGCTGCTGTTAGCTCGGGTGGTAGAGACCTATCGACTGCACCCGTTTCCCAAGGCCTGCACGTAGTATGTTACGGCGTACGAAGTAACACAATTTTCATAGATCCGACGATTTTTAAGATTCATCTAGGAGTTAGACGATGCCTTCGCCTTGCCTATTATCCTAGGTTACACATTTACCCAAGGGTAATTATTGGCAGGATCCTAGCAGGCTCTTTTTGGTATCACCACTCTAATTAATATTAGTGTTCTCTCTATCAAAAGGTCTATCTGTCTGCTAACTATGTGAGAGGCTTTATGGCCTTCTAGCGCGGTTCCTTGTAAGTGTCTTGTGACCTGTCTTTTCATCTGGTACTACTCAGGTTATATAGCTTGGATAGTCATCAGAGCTTACAAGGTGGCTAATGCCCCTACACCAATGCAACATAAAAGTTTACCAGTATAATCTAACATATCCATCCACGTCAAATTTCCCCCTAGGTATACCTAATTAATCATACATTTCAATCTTAATTAATAAGAGCACCGTGCCACCGTAGCATGCATGAGGTTCGTGGCTCAATGGCAGCTCTGTAAGGCGGTCGATCGCGGGAGCATATACTTTCAAAGTAGCCTACTTAAGATTAAAGAAGTCACAAGGATAAATCAGCCATAATTAGTCTGTATTTTCTCGCCCTCCTATGTAGTTTTTGCAGTTATCACCAAATAGCTCATTGCTGGTACCAAGCTGCCAAGCTGCCAAGCTACTTAACTTAAGTACTAAGTAGGTATATGTAGCTGTGTACAGTAGAGTGCCTTATGTAGTTCCATGCTAAGGAATGCGGTGACGTCATGGGTGTACTTGAATATTAAAGGTTAATTAGAAATTATGAAATTTAAGGTCCCATGGTGCAGTAGTTAGCACGTTGCTCTTATACGTATTTCTGCTGGAAATTTGTATGACATGCCATGCAAAGGTCGTGGGTGCAATCCCCACTGGGACCAACACTTTCACCTAAGGTCATTTTTGTCTTTTTGTTTCCCCCCTCATCCAAAGAGAGCTACGTACATACATAGGTACATAGGTAGATACATATAGAGAATTGTTATTTCGGTAGTACCCCACTTTAGGTAGTACCCCACAATCTTTTACCGCTTGCCTAATTAGGTATTCTGCTATATATTAAATACTTATAACTTCTCACCGCTTGCTTAATTAGGTATTCTGCCACTTATTTATTTATATATTTTAACTATATTTTTATTTACCTTTTTATTTACTTATTTTATTAACTTTTTAACTACCTTTTTATTTACGTTTTTTACTACTTTTTTAACTATTTTTATTAATTTATAATGCCGATTTTAAATCCTTTTAAAGGAAGTTTTAAAAAAAGCCTTTTTATTATTATTTATAAGGAAATCTATTACTTTTTTTTAGCTTTTAATGTAAGGCATTAAAGGAGGTGCGTATATTAAAGGTATAGCTTAAATTAAATAAAAGATTAAATAATAAAATCTTATATTTAAATATAGCGGTAAGCTATAATTAAATATAAAATCTCTATCTTTTTAATATATACTACTTTACCTTTATACCTTATATATTAGCCTTTTTTTAATAATACAGCTTTAATATTATTAAAAAATCTAATTCGAACCGCGTAAATAAAATCCCTACTTAATACGAAATATATTATAATTATAGCTTTTAAATAAAACCATTATTAGTTAAAAGCCGTTAAACCTTTTTTTAAAAGTTAAATTATCCTTAAAAAGGTACTATTAGCGCGTTAAAAAAAACGGCCGACTTTAAACCTTTAAACTTATTTTAAATCGAAAAATTAATACTTTTTTTTTCTATAATTATAAACGATTTTTTAATCCCTCTATTTATACGTACTATTAAAATATTCGAAATAAAAAAATATCTAGCTAAATTACGGCTTTTTTAAAATCTATAGCTATATTTTTAATGTAGATATTTACGGCTTTATACTTTAATAATCCTAATATTACGATTTAATTTCGAAATATTTATAACGCCCGGGTTCTTTTTTATAAATAATAAAAGCAGGAATTTACCTTTATTTAAGCTTTCGTTTATTATTTTTATATAAAAGAATATAAATACATTATTAAATGGACTAATAATAATTTAAATTAAATAAAGGCTATTATATAAACCTATTTTTATTATAAAAAAATATAGCGGCGCTACTTATATATATTAAGTTATAATAATACGTATAAAACTAATCGATATTATATACCGATATTTAACGTTACTAAATACTTATTAATAGGATTTATTTTTAATAAAACCTTCGATATAATTCTATATAAAATAAAAAAATAGTTTAACTAACTATTTAAAGCTATTAATACCATTAAATAATAAATTAATATTAGTTATTTTTTAATTATTA
Source organism: Xylariaceae sp. FL0662B (assembly GCA_022376535.1). Lineage (NCBI taxonomy): Eukaryota > Fungi > Ascomycota > Sordariomycetes > Xylariales > Xylariaceae > Xylariaceae sp. FL0662B. The sequence continues at coordinate 224,424 of JAJJKD010000055.1, forward strand.
TTTCTAACTTTAATAAATAACTTTAGAAAGCTATAAAGGTACGGTTTTTATTTATATAACTTTAAATTTATATATTTTATATTAATAAAAATATTATCTTTTAATTAAACCGAAAGTAGTTTAAAAATAAATTAATATTCGAAAATATTTAAAATAAGGTTAAATTTAAAAAATAACTAGCTATTATTTCTTTTAATAGCCTTATAGGTAAAAATAATTATTATTTTTAATTATTTAATAACTTAAGCCGTAATAATAAGATATTTCTAACTAGCTATTTATTTAATAAAATTTCTTATATATAAAAAGGTATATTAATTTATTAAAAACATATCGTATATTTAAACAATATAAATAAGCTTAAAAAAGCTTAAGGCTATTTTATTAATAAATTTAATAATAAATAGCTAGTTATTATACGTTATTTTAAAAAAACCTATTTATTTTTTTAAATTAAATAAGCTAATTATTATATAAAAAAATATTTTAACCTTAATATACGAACTATTTTTCTAATAGAATCTAATAATAAAAACCTTAAAAGTTATATTATTAATAACCGTTTAAACCTTTTAACTATCGGTTAATTTATTAAAAAAATAATTATTAATATAGAAATTATCTATATTTAAGGAATAACCTAAAATAATTTTAAATAATATAATGATTTTTTTAACTACCGGTAATTTAAAAACGTATCTTTATATTATTTAATTAAAGCTATTACTAAATTAACTAAAGCTTATTAAAAAGCTTTTCGTTATATATTAATAATAGCCCGTTTTTTTTACTACATTAACCGCATTATTTATATACCTTTCGAATTTAAAACGGTTTAATATATTAATATAAAATCTTTAAAAATCTTTTACCTATTAAAAAAAAGCCAAAAATTAAGCCTTTTAATTATAAAACTGATATTTATTAATACTAGTATTTAAAACGAAATTTAATTAAAAACGAACCAAATCTTTTAATATAAAAACCGGTAGTTATTTTAAACTTTTATAGCCGGCTATTTAATAGTTTTATTATATTTATAAACGCGTTAATTATTAACGGTTGCCGGCGAGGTTTTTATTTTTTTTTAAATTTAATCCGATAAAATTTATAACGGCACTAATATATAATAACGGCTAAGTAATTACTGTAATTATAATAAAATAATAAAAATAAAAAGGTGGAGGAGGTTTAGGTATATGCATATATAAATATGTGGTAAAAACCTTTTACACCTTTTTATTTTATTTAATCTCTTATTTATACGTAATACGTGGTTATAGCAGTAAATAAAGTACGTTAAAACCACTGCCGTAATACTACCCCTTTAAATCCATTTAGTAATAGTTAATATAGTATTAAGGGATTTGCTTAAATCGTTAAAATCCGTTAAAAAAACCACTTATTATAAAACGCACGCATATAAAAGCTTAAATTACCCGGGTATTATATAATTATAATAACTACCATTTAATAACATAACTATACTATTATCCCTTTAATTCCTCTTAACGTACGGTTATTAGGTATTAGCTTTATTAATATTTTCATTATTAATAAAAAGCTTTTTAAAATTCGATCTTAATAGTAATAAAGGGCATTTTATAACCCTATAAGTTCCGTTTTTATAATATAAGCATTAGTTTTATTTCTAATAGTTTATAATATCGGTTTAGCTAATTAAAGGTACTTTTTAACTTTTTAAGGTTTAAAATAATATAATTTTAGGTATATATTTATTAATATTTTTATTATTAAATATATCGTTAAATTATACGGGTTTAATAGTATTAATTAACGTATTTATTATATTTAGGTTCGAATTAGCCGGCTTATTAAAATAGAAATTTAATAGCTAATAAAATAGAAATATAAAATCGTCGTATTTTTTTAATAGTAATTCGCAATTATTAAGTTTTTTTTTAGCGTACTATTAACGGCATACCGTAGATTTTAAATTCTGATTTCATTAAGTAAATCCGCTATATTAACTTTCTATAAAAGTTTCTTTTAGTTAGCTAAAAACGTATAAATAAAGTCGTTTTTATCTTAATAAAGATTACGTAATTTTTCGGTTAATTAATAGGATTTATTAAAATCGTTATATAGTTAATTTAAAATATTTATAATAGCCTCGTAATTTTATAATTTCTTTTTTTATTATATACGTAATATAGGAATAATAATATACTATACTTTAAGTTTTAAATATATATATATATAATGGAATTTGGCTTAATCCGTATTAATAGCCTTACTATTAACCTTTATTTTGCCCTTTAATTATAAGGCCCATATATTAAAGTTTAACGGGCTAATTAAAGTAGAAATATTTAAGAATAAAGGTTAAAAGCGTAGTTTATTAGTTAATAACGCATAATAAATGGTTTTAATAACGTTAATTTTTGCTTAAAAAGCGTTAATGTATGCTTAAAAAACCGATTTTTCCTTTTAAAACTATTAAACCTAGCTAGCTAACTATTAATTTTAGTTATTTAATAATTAGATATAATTAATAAATTTAACACATAGGGCTTAAATGGCACTATTAACCTTATTAGTATTAATAAAAGCCATTATAATAATGAAATAATTAAGAAATAATCTACTATTTTAAAAGGCTAACATAGGTAAAAAAGGTAAAAATTTTAATTGCTGTTTTAAAAGGCTAACGCACGCTAAAAAAAATTACTTAAAAAAATGGTAACTTACTACCTCGTAAAGCTAATATAAATATAACGAAAAATGCTTAACGTATATAAAATGATTTAACGTTTTACGTACCCTTTAAAGCTAAGCTATTAGGACATATATTAATAGGTATATTAAGTATTAGTTAAAAAAGGATAATATTTATAAAAATATTATCGGTAAGCTATACGTACGCCTAAAAGCTTATTATATATACTTAAGTAATAAATTCGATAAAATAAAGGTATTATTACTGCCTCGAAAAGCTAACATAATAGAGTTAAATCGCTACTTTATAAGGCTAACGTAATAATAAAATAATAATTCTAAAAAAACTAGCTAATAAACCTTATTAAATACGATGCCTTAAATATAACTGGCTATTTAGCTATAAAGGATTTTTATTATTATATAACGGCATTAATATACAGCAATAGCTAAGTAATTATTATAATTATAATAAAATAATAAAAATAAAAAAGTAAAGAAGGTTTAGGTATATATACACGTAAGTATATAGTAAAAACCTCTTATATTTTCTTATTTTATTTAATCTTTTATTTATATATAATATATAGTTATAGCAGTAAATAAAGTACGCTAAAACCACTGTTATAATAAAATTCCTTATAATAAGAATTAATACTATAGCTATTTAACTATCTTTTAAGCTAACTATTAATTTAATTACCGTTAAAACGAGCTTATAAAGCATTATAAGGTTTATAGCGTAGTTTATAATATAATAAAAGCCGTAATGGTTTATAGCATAGTTTATAGTATAGTTTATAATATAGTAAAGGCTATAGCCGTAATAAACCTTATAATAATAATTATAAAGGTTTAAAAATGGGATTAATTTAAAATACCGTTAATCGGCTATTAAAAAAGTAATAGGGATTAATAGCTGTTAGTTAGTACTATTTTTCTAATATTAATAAAGTATTAAATAAGGATAAAAATAACGTATTTATAGAAATACTATAAAAGGTAGCATAAAAAGTAATTAATCTTATAGATATAAATAATTAAACAGATAATTAATTTAGAAACGATTAAAAAAAACAGCATTTTTATATTTATTTTATAAAAAAAGGCTAAAAACGAGGTAAAAATCGAAAGGCTGTAATTAAAGTTATATATAATCGAAAATATAGGTAATAAAATGTTAAAAAAAGCGCTGCAATATGTGAATACATTAAAAACACATACAAATTATATATAAGTAATATATATGGGTAATACCACTAACATATTTCAACCTAAATATAGGGTACTACCCAAAGTGGGGTACTACCGAAATAACAATTCTCTACATATATTATGAAATACCAGCAAGAGACGCTTTTTTCTCTTTTTCTCTTTTCCCGGGCCTTAATCCCTCCTTTTCCTTCCCTTTCCCCTATTCTAAAAATTTGATCCTCTTTAAAACACGAAATGCAGCCAGCTCTTCATGACACAATTCGCCTAGTCCCCATCTAATACATTGATAAGAACAAAAAGGGAATGTTGCCGGAGACGAACAAAAATTGAGCAGAATCAGAGTTATGCGATCTTACCAAAGCTGACAGTTGGGTTGGCTCTCTCCACAGATATCACGCCATCTCAACTACCTTGCTATTAGAGCCTTCAAGAGCACATGCAGAGGTATCATGAACTCGGCGGCTTTTCTACGATCATATATAGCGAGCTAGCACACCGAGATAGCAGCAATTGGCGGATATTAATATAACCATCTAACTCTAAGGCCTGCGCTTTTTCCCGACAGCTAACTTGTATAGTCGGATATTGAATGTTAGTGAATGTTAGTGCGCTGTTTGGAACAATCCTTCCAAATCAAGCAGCACTGCATGTAGGTATATTAATATATATTTCCCGGTGAATACCTTCCTTACCATTTCCCAAATTAGAATGAAAGCTATCATGTGCAATGACGATCTTCTTGATGCAATGCTAAATATAGGTTATCCTCGCGTCTGCTGTCTATGGACTATATAGTACCGAACTCCGTCCGGTTATTGGAAAGGCAAAGTGTCACAATATACTGCTCAGAGTTACTAGGCCGATCATGACAACGCCCTCGAACTAGATGATACCTTCTTCGCCGGGCCGGGCCTCACTGCTCACCCTACGATCCTTTCTCCAGACAAGGAGCCATGAAGTAAGGATAGAAGCGATTGCTCCACTCAGGAAAGCGAGACAGATCCCGTATGAGACATGGTAATCAGGACCAAATACTGTACTGTATACGTGAGGTCCTACAAGGCCTCCGCATTGCGCCATGGCATTAGTGAATCCAATGCCGATACCTGCAGCAGTCGTGCCCTCCATGGCTCTAATCCGCTCAGGCCAAATCACTGGATAGGCAGAACCGGCGCAGGATACGGCGAGGATCAGGAAGATATACCTCACGACCGCATTACGGACTGTAAAGAGGATGATGTAGCAGACAACAATGGTAGATTCAACTGTCGGCAATCGTTAGCACGACAACTGACGTATTCCCGAATTAGCACGTACTTCCACAGCAGCGGTCCAGGGCCTAATAGCCTTCTTATGGAGGTAATGCCCTACGGTATTCAAAAAGAGGAAGGCAGAGACGTATGGTGGCTATGGTTTGACGGTTAGTTATGTTGATCAGATCAACCGGTCTCTTTGGATCGCTTACAATGTTCATTAATTGCGAGTTCGATGTTGTTGTAAACCCCAGTTCATAGATAACCGTAGGCAATACCGTACCAATGCCGAAGCCACCAATGCCATGGCCGATCCAGTAAGCTGCAAATGTGTAGAACGTAGGATCCTTGATAAGCGTCGCAAGTGACTCCCAGTCCCAGTGCCCCCTTTTCCCAGTTGGCGCCGACTTCCCTAGACGATCCTGGAGAAATGCACGTTCCTTATAAGTAAGCATTCGAGCTGTCTCGGGGTAATCTGGCAGCCACAGAGCAACAACAGAGAGCATAATAGCCGGTAGCCCTTCAATCAAGAATAGCCATCGCCACCCGGGAAGTCCACCAAGCCCATCCTATCAGCATAAGAGTTAGCAAAACGCGATCTAGACGATTGATGTAGAAGTCTAATGCTATACGGCGCGATACAAAGTCAAGACCAGGCAGCACCTACCATAAAGCCAATAGCGTAGGCAAGAAGCCCACTCACGGCTGGAGCAAGCTGACCAACAGAATAAAAGATGGCGATACGCTGCGGCATCTCGCTAGGCTTATACCAAAAAGCCATATGATAGAGTACCGCGGGAAAGAAACCAGCTTCGGCTAGTCCAATAGCAAAGCGCGCGCACATCATCTAAGCCTATATCAGTATCTCCTAATCAAGATGTCTCATGTTATGTGAAATGTAGAAGCTACTAACGCCTTTGAAATCTTGCGCGGCGGAAGATGAACAGGCTGAAATACCCCAGGCGAGAATGAGAACAAACATCCATTTTGACGGTGAAAAAACCTTCATCATTAAGGTATTTGTCGGCTCGAAGACCATGTAGCTGTATGAAAAAATCGACAGCGTCCAAGCCCATTGTGAGGGATCAAGTCCAAGTTGTTTCTTGATACCCGTGCCGTTTTCAAGGTTTATAATCGCTGCATTCGAATAGTTTGCAGAGTCAATGACTCTGAAAACGTATACCAGTGAGTAGAATCCTACCAACCAGAAGTCTATCTTCCTCGTAACATCCTTCCAGATTTCGGTGTCAACAGCCTGTAGTTCTTGATCCGAAATTGTTCTAACATCATTGCCGTATTCTGAAACCGCTGTATCACCGACCGAGGTATTGACTTTATTGGCACCGGATGCCATATTGATGGCAATCCGGTGATAAAGACAGGGTAGGAGACTGGGAATACAGATTCCGCAAGGAAAGGAGAGGGGAAACCGAGAACGAGCGAGTAGTTGCGTGCCCTTATATGAACGACAGGATGCTTGTTCTATCTATAGTGTGCCGTAGCTGCATCCCTTTATTATGGAAAAATAAGCCAGATAGTATTAGTCAATAATACCAGGTCCAGAGATATCTTGCTCCTGACCATCGCATCACAATAACTGAAATGGCAACGAGTATGCGTATCGTGGACTAATCTTTATACCCAAGCCCTAGCACCGATAAGACTAATCCAAAGAAGAGATGAATTAGTATATAACCCTAAGTACAGAGGCATAGCATACTAACTCGAATGACCTCGGCGGCCTTGTCAATATAAACTCCCATTCCCATTCGCGTCCACTCAATGGACCATCGGGTAGGACATCCCGGTGGATGTGGTGACTTCCTGGACGCTGATTGATGAAATCACCGCTCTACCGAAGCTGCGTTCAAGTGTTACGTTAATCAGTCAATCAAGATGCCTGTTTGCCAAGCACGCACTCGATGAGGTTGATGAGAACATCAAGCACGCAACTAACCCCGCTCGCCGGATGGAAGGTCTGATACAACCAACCAGATTCTCCTGTAGCATTACAGATAGCTAGGCAGACCGTGGCGATAAGAAGATCGCTTACAAATGGACATAATCGAGAAAACATCGATGTGGTCGAGTATAAACCTATCGTGAACCCTACAAACGATGCAGCTCAAGCTGATAGATCTTCAATAGGCAAAAGTCGAATTCTAAGAAGACACGTAGCGCGGAATAATTCAAGATGGCCCCCATTGCGTTTGAGACGCCAACCGCTCAACCTCTCAACACTAACAGAATTCTTGTCAAGCCATGGACTCGCCCGAAGGAGACGTCTGAAAAGCTGGACTGGGCAGAGTTGCCCAAAATTGACCTCTCACGCCTTGATGAGCCCGGCGGCAGACATGAGCTTGCTAAACAACTGGTCGATGCTGTCACCAGAGTTGGGTTTTGGTCCGTCATTAACACGGGACTCGACGATGAACGCGTGCTTCGTCAGTTCAGTATCGGCAACACCTTTTTCAAGGAACCACTGGAAGAGAAGCGAAGGTTCCCCTGTAACTTCGCCGAAGGCGAGTATTTTGGTTATAGGGAGAATGCGCGCTGGATTGGTGATACTGGTATCAAAGAGAATGTTGAAATGGTACTCGAGAGTCCGCCAGTCACATGGACCTTGCTCATATTGCGATAGTTGAATATTCCGAAGGCTATCCCGGCATATGACACTGTTGGCAAGCATAAAATCGTCCAAGAAAACTGGGACGAGATTGCCTCCTTTCACAGAGATCTGTGGGAGAACGTGATTCGCAAGCTCTTTGTTCTGATCTCTATCATTCTCGAGCTTCCGGATGACTACCTTGCCGATGCTCATGCCTACGATGAGGAATCGGATGACCATCTCCGATACATGATCTACAACGTAAGGACTCAAGAGGAATGGGAGAGGGCACAAGCCTACTCCAAAGGCGGGCATACCGATTTTGGGAGCTTAACGCTACTATTCTCACAACATATAGCTGGGTTACAGGTTAGTAATTCAATATTATCAACCCCGAATTCAGGCCACCTGAAGAATATATCACCCACGAGCCATCGCATCGGAGTCATGTGTACTCCGCTTAGTCTGCATCATACAATTATTAAGGGCCCGCGACAACCACTCAATAGAGTAATGGCTAACAACCGAACGTACAATAGATTCGTACCCCTGAAGGCAATTGGAAATATGTCAAGCCGGTTAACGGCGGTAGTGAGTAAACCTCCTAAAAACTTAATTATCCTTCTCTAGAACTTCTTCATCGCTAGTAATTTCCTCGTTCAAGTTTCCACGCAGCCAGAGCGTCGAGACCCGCCTTTGGAACCTCAACTAGGTACTATAAACATGAACTATATAACTAACTTTGAACAATGCAGTTACCTGCAATGCGGCAGATACCTTGACGTTCCTCACGAATGGTGAGTACTAATGCGAACCTCAGAGTTATGTACTCGGCTCACGACGGGGAAAAACTCCAGGATTTATCAAATCCACTATCCACCGGTGTGTAACATCTAGAGTCATTTATTGCCTTTTCCACCCTGTTCCGGGGTGAATCATTTCTTGTTAGGGTCAACACTCAAATTGAAGGTTTTAAATAATTTGTCAAACTGCGTGAAGGGAGAAAAATACTGACTGCGGATGATGCAGTGTTGTCACACCGCCAAAGGACCAGATTGACACACCTCGACTCGGTTTGCTCTATTTCAGCCGACCCGGCGCCAACACTCCAATGAAGACGGTACCCTCCCCTCTACTTGACCGCCTTGGTCTTATCCCCCCTGAGGATAAAGACCCAAATAAGCCCGTGGTGTCCGGGACCGAGGTAAGTAAGATCCGAAGTCATCTGCTACCTCCTTTGTCTTGTATCGAGGGCGAAACACCCCTCCCTTCCCTACCCCGGGTAGACATACTGGGTATTAAGAGGATGTAAACCTGTATTGGAACTTTTATTTACTCGCCCAACTATGTAGGAAGTGATATTGACTTTAGGTATTATAGTACGTTAGGGCACGGGTTAAGGACGTTCATTATAAGACCGTGTTGGATAGGCGTGAGGGGACATCATTTGAGTTTAAGGGCTTGAAAGTGCAAAACCACTACGAGTAGCCAAGCTAAAATTCTCCCACTGTTATCAAAGGGGTGCCCAGGGCCTTACCTCAAACCCTGTAGCGAAGAAACAAGAGGAGAAAAGCATGTTCAGTTGGACCCGAACCATGTAGTCGGACCATTGTGTACAGCGTGGAAGCAAGGACCCTTTTCAGGCTCTTAGACTAATGTCTCGTTATGGCTCTTTGCCAAGGGCGTTATTTTAGGAGGATAATATAACGATATAATCCAAAACTTTATAACTGTAATGGCACTTATTAATGTAGCAGGATAACCAAGTATTTATGTATTATAACAAAACAATAAAGACCAAAAAACAAGGTTTAAGTTGTAAGAGTTATAAACTATAATATAATAATTTATAACTTTAAAATAGTAGTAATATTAGCAATTTATCAGTAATTGTCTCTAAGCCCCTATCCTTACACCCCGCATAGGTAACTGTCTAGCCAACCCACTTCCTTACATTAAGAAATATTCTAAACCACGGTCCAAACTGGTCATTGCGCATAGCCTCCGGCTTCCAGCTGCTAACATCACCCATAACTGTACGCTCTGGGTGTGGCATCATAGCAACCACTCGCCCGTCCTTACTTTTCACACCGGCAATCCCGCCTGGCGATCCATTAGGATTGAAAGGGTATTGCTCCGTCACTTTGCCATAATTGTTGACGTATCGAAGAGGAATAAGTCCCGCGTCCTCAATATTCTGCAGTCCTGCTGGTGAAGCAAACGTGGCTCTACCTTCACCGTGGGATACTACGATAGGGAGAGCAGAGCCGGACATATCGGCAAAAAAGATGGAACTGTCAGCTGCTGGATCTTCAACTTTAACCATGGAGAACCGAGCCTCAAACTGGGAGCTTGTGTTCTCAACTACAGTGCGAAGTTAGTAATAGCAAACCAAACGGAGATGTGAAGATCCATCGTATGCAGGAAAAATAAGCTTCCGTCTACCCTCGCTGTATTCACTTCAAGGGTTTTGGAAGAATGTGGGTGATAAGAAATTCGTTAACGTACCAAAGATAGGCCAATGTCCCGCGCCAGGAATCAATTCCTTCAGTCTAGTCAACATCTGACAGCCATTACAGACACCGAACGAGAAAGTATCCGGACGCTTGAAGAACGTCTCAAAGATCGCCCGTGCATTTTCATGCATGAGGATGGACTGAGCCCATCCGTTGCCTGCGCCAAGAACATCACTGCCATCACGTGAGTTAGTTGTGGCTTTTTTTGCGACTATTATCGACCTTTGTATAATTCATGTGCCGTCGATTAGGTGCCTGGGATGGTACTTGTGATATCCCAGGCTCCGTGACTGGCGTGGGTAGGGGGGCAAGCGTAACATTCTTACCCGTATGAGAATCCACCGCAGGCAGCTAGTCCACGAAACCCATCTAAGGATAACCCGTCCAATATATCCGACATATGGACATCAATGGCATCGAAGCCTGCTGCGCGGAAGGCAAACGCCATTTCGGCATGCCCGTTTACCCCCTGCTCTCGTAAAATGGCGACTAGCATCAACGGCGGTTAGCACTTACTAAATATGCTAAAAATAAAAGTTAACGCATAAAAGGGCTGACGATGACTAACCTTTCGGCTTGGAAACTAGGCCTTTTAGCGTGACCATGGTTGGAAGGCTGATATCGGCGGGATCGAACTTCAGCTTGTAGTGCAGACCGGGATCTTGAGAATCTAGAAGAGCATCATACTCCGACCGAGCGCAAATCGGATTATCTCGTAGCTTCTGCATCTCAAAGGATGTACGGGACCACCATTGCTGAAGGGAATCCCTTTCTAGATCGACCAGTGTCTTGGATCTGTACTTTATTAGAAGGGACTGTTTCGTGGTCGCTCGCACATAGCCAATCTTCCTGATCAAGCCAGAAGGAGGCCCACAAGTTGCGAAACACTTGTTAAACCTCGTCGCGTCACCTTTTCGAACTTGGAACACGGCACCGAGTTCCTCATTGAAGAGTACGTCGAGCACATCAGACTCAGAGTTAACAAGTCTATCGAGCGAGATATCAACTCCGACCCGCCCAGCAAACATCATCTCAGCAATCGTAGTGATCAGTCCGCCATCCGACCGATCGTGATAGGCCAGAACGATGTTCTCCTGTTAGGAACTAATGTTAGCCATGGTTTTATCGTTCGGACATACTCGGTAACGAAAGCACGGTTGCTGAATCGTGCTCCAAGGCAAAGAAAACGGTAGAGATAGACGTGCCTGGTGTAACTGCCACATGGCGTCAAAAAAATCACGTATTATTTCGACATCACGAATATCGGGTGCCTCGTCCCCGACTTGTCCGAGGCATTGAGCTAGTGCTGAGCCACCCATGGCCCGGTGTCCTTTTGCAAGGTCAACGTAGAGAAGTATAGTCTCGCCAACCTCCTCAACACGTCGGAGTTGGGGTGTCCAAGTGCTGCGTACGTCTTCAACGAGACTAAAGGCAGAGATAACCAAGGAGACAGGCGCAGTGACACTCTTGGGCTCCTCTGTTTCCTTGTCCTTCCACGAAGCTTTCATAGATGTCGAATCCTTCCCAACAGGAATAGAAACGCCGAGCCGAGGACACAGCTCCATACCTATGGCTTGAACGGCTTCGTATAGTTCGGCACCCTCCCCGGGATGATTGACGGCGGCCATCCAGTTCGCGGACAGCTTGACACGCTTTAGATCGCCGTGTACGGAACCTGATTTAATATCGGCGGCACCCAAATTCATCAAGCTTTCGGCGACGGCCATTCTAGCCGAGGATGCTGCAGAGATAAGCGCGAGATTTGGCTTTTCTCCCCTAGACATAGAGTTTAGAGTGGGTTTGCATTGAATAGGGGAAAACTCAGATCTAGAGTCTTGAAATCCGCAATGGGCCCGTGAAAGATAAAAAAGATAGAAGCGAGACGTTGCTTACATTGTCATAGCTTCTCCATGATGTACCTTATGATCTAGGTTGAAACCAGTAAGGGTGACAGCAACATCTGCGACGGGCGTCTGCCAAGGACCGACAAGCTGGTCCCGCACACTTAACCCGCCCACAGTGCGGTCACCAATGCTAATAAGGAACATCTTGGAACCGACGGAGGGGAGTGAGAGGACGAGTTCCGTGGCCTTAGATATCATCTCCGTAAGGCCAGACGTGCCATGCTGCGTTTTGAGGCTTTCCGCGGCGTTAAAGGGACGGATATTTCTCCTTACTTTCTGCACATCCTTAGAGATCCTCCGCCCCGGCGGGAAGAGAACGTCCATCGGAAGATTGATCGGGTCAATAGGGGGTTGAACAGTGGGCTCGCGATCGGTCAAGACTAGCTTCACCTCCCCGCTTGCATCTTTAGCGACGGCGTTCCCTACGACAGCAAACCCACATCGCTCCCTTCTGCAGATACTTGTGAACCGATTTAACCCGTCTCTGTTAACGAGCAGGACGTATCTCTCCTGCGCTTCATTGCACCAGATTTCCAAGGGTGACATCGAGTTATCGGCACTTTCGACCTGGCGAAGTTCGAATCTCCCACCAAAACCAGCGTCCTTGACAAGTTCTGGTAGAGCATTCGAGAGTCCGCCAGCACCTACGTCGTGAATAAATGCAATTGGGCTCTCTTGACCTAATGCGATGCAGGTATTTATCACCATCTGAGCGCGTCTTTCCATCTCAGGATTCCCGCGTTGCACACTGTCGAAGTCGAGATCCACGGAAGCCTCTGTGCCTGCATTGGAGGAGGCCGCGCCGCCGCCTATTATGGAGTTTCATTATTTGTTAGTTTTTCCCCTCTCTTTGGCGATGATTAATATCATTTCAAAGCACTAACTAGCCGGAAACTTACCAAGTCCAATCAACATAGCAGGCCCTCCTAATACAATAACCTGTGAAGTTGGCTTTAGTTGTGCACCATTACACAGGCTCGGGGGCCGGATGGCGCAGCTATAGCTGCGGGATTGGCAGATGCCGGAAGGGTAGTTCTTACGTGTGCTCCATCGTGAACATGTGCCTGGTCCTTAATGGCATGCTGAGGCCGTACACTTCCAAGACCACCAGCAATCTGTAATAATTAGTGTCAGTCGGCTCGGAAACAAGATATTTAGAGATAAAAAGCACTGATATCCTGTGCTCATCTGTTGTGAGTTCGGTAATAATACTGACCATGATTGGCTTGTGGTAGCCTCTATACTCTGGCGTTCCGTGTTCGGCTATATTCGTGAGAAGGGTTCTGAATGTTCCTGTGAGGGCAGGTCGGCCAAATTCGTTATTAAATCGAGCGGAACCAATGGGAGCTTCAAGCATTATGTCAAGACTGGAAGCATAGTGTGCAGGTCTTCCTATGTCAACCTCCCAAGGTTGTTTGTTGTCGGGTATCAGGAGATCAGATACCCAGAAACCACAAAGGCCTGCTTTGGGAGAGGACCCTCTCCCCACTGCACCTTCATCACGAATCTCGCCCCCGCTACCCGTTGCAGCGCCTGGGAATGGTGATATGGCCGTGGGATGGTTGTGGGTTTCGACCTTAATTAGAGGTTGGACTGTCTCCTTGGTAAGCCTCCAACTTCCAGTTGAATAATCCGGAGCCCAGTAGTTGCCCTCATCTCCAGACATCCTAAATAAACGGGAGTTAGAGCGAGTATTCACGGTCTCTGGGGCTCTCTGCTGAATTTTTTGTATTACAGTGACAAAAATATTACTTACACGGCCGCATTGTCGGAGTAGGCACTAATGACAAAGTCAGGGGTCGACTTGTGAGTGTTCTGGATCATACCAAAGAGGCTCTGATCTTTAGCAATACCATCGATGGTCCAGGAAGCATTGAAAACATGATGTCTGCAATGCTCAGAATTGACTTGGGCGAACATGAATAATTCAACATCGTTCTGCACCACAGGGGTTTAGCACAGCACATTATGATTAACGTGAGCTCAAGGAACACATACGGGTGATCTTCCGAAAGATTTGTATTGCTCTACCAGGTATTCTAAGTTGAGCTGATCAAGTCCCAAGCCCACCTGATTGTTATAGTCCTTAAGAGCAGCAAGAGGACCTCTTTCATCTGCAAATATGTCCACGACCACAAGCGGGCGCCTAAGTCCCTGAGTGAACATTGTAACGGGGTCTGGGAGCGTATTGGTGAAATTCTCGGTCATGCGATCATAGATGAGATCCTTGAAAGGCACATTTTCGGGAGGAGATTGATCCAACTCGATAGTGACGACACGTCCCCTTTCGATGTTGGCACTTAAGCCACAAACTTGGGCGATGCTGGTGGCCTGGGAACTCCATGGCGAAGGGGTATTACGAGGGGTGATGTAGATGTCGATCGCTTTTCTAGATTCGGCGGAAGAGGAGGTCTGCTGCAGGTTATCTGCTTGTACCAATTGCTTGACCTTTTCGAGGTCCCTCTCTACTTGAGAGTCGACATAATAGAGCCACCTGCCGGAGATTCGGGAGACGTTGACGGCACTTTGTGTGTTGATGCGGTCCGAGAGCTTCTCAGCTTGGGAGGCCGTATAGCACGACCCTCCAAGCAGAACGTCGTATCCCATTGCTAGGAAATTGTAGAAGCTTCAAGGCTTTTTTGTCTTCCCCGAATGATGCTAGAGGTGCTCTGTTTACCGGATGGAGAATAGAGAGGGAAAAAAGGCCCATTGAAGCAGTTATTGTTATTGTAGTGGGGGCGGGGCTTTCGGTGAAAAAAACGGGGTCTGATTGGGTGGTCAATGCACCTACCGGTCAACCTGACCTGCAACCTTTGGTTGGTTTTATTTCCTCTTACTACCTGTTAGTCTGTGCATTTCTATTATAGGACCAACTAGCAGTGCTTAGTTAGAGATTATAAAATGAAAGTTATTGTTAGATAAGTGGCTTAGAACTATTAAGATTAATGTATATTTAATAATTAATTTAATAAATTATATTATATATATAGATTTATATATATTAATATAATAATATAGGTGGTTAAATGCTTAAAATAAGGTAATACCGGTCGTTAATTAAGTGGTAAATTAAAAAGTAAACTTTTATTTACTTAACTTCCTTTATTTTTTATTAAGTATTTAATATATATACTTAATTTAAATAATTAATAAGTTTAAACCTTAATATATTAATCGGCAATTAACAAAAATAAATATTCTTAATATATATAAATGTTTATTATTTATAAAATTTCTTATATTATTCCCTCTTTTAAGGTAATCGGTTTTTAATTATTAAAATTAAGTTAATAAAGCTAAACTTTCGGCAATTATATATTAAAATATAGTTAAGCTTTATAATAAGGCTTCTTTATTATTTATTACTGGTTATATTATTTTTATATTTATTATTATTTTCGCGTCGGTTTATTATTATTATTATATTAATTAATTTTTAATGCCGTAATAATATATATTATTTTTTTAGCGTATTATCGCTATATATTTTTTATTATAATTATTATAATATTACTTCCCTCCTTTTAAAAGTTAGTTTTTAGTTCCGTTATTTAGTATTTATAGTCGCTTAATAATTTACGGTTTATTAAAATAACTTTTATTTATACCTTTACGTTTTTTTTATTTATATTTATATTTTAATTTTTTTTTAGGATTTTTTATTAATTATTTTTGTTTTTTTTTTCGTATTCTATTACCGTTTATTCGGTAACTATTTTTTTTTATATTTTTATTCTTTTTATTAATTTTTATTTTAATATTTTACTTATTTATTTTTCCTATATCGATTAATTGCCGCTATTATACCGATTTAGGATAAGATTTTAAAAAAATTTATTTTTAATAAAGCGGTTAATTAATTATATGCCGATTTTATTAAGTCCGATAGTATTATTATTCCTAATAATGTGCCGTATATTTACTATCTAATTATTATCTATTTAAACCTATATATTTACTATATTAATAGTAATAGTAATAAATATATAATATATATATATAACTATAAAAAATATATTCCGATAAATAATTAATTTTTTATTTATTAATAAATACTATTCGTTTATTTTATTTT